>DWGJ01005707.1:0-10143 GCA_018246895.1 Aspitha aspitha aspitha | reverse complement strand
AATTTCATACTCCTCCGTGCGCGCAATTTTCGTAAAAAGGGGTTCAAAGTTTTCGCTTCACGTATTAATGTATAGATTAATAATAATTTATTACCGTCATAGTTATATTGTTACAATTTATTAACGTCGATTACCTAAAAATATATATATTTGTCAGATACATGATTTATCATCTGATGAATCTTCCGATTCTATTGCATAGTCATCTTTATGACAACAAATATAAATTTATGCCGACCTCGATATTCTCGCATGCTGTTCGAAGGGTCACAGGCTAGAAGAAACCGTAAGTCATTTCGACTTATATTCGCTGGCCGCGTAACCGTTGCCCGCGAGGAGAGATCGTGACCTATTGCTGAAACAACTTGTGTAATACTGTCAACAATTCCCTAGACGCCCTCAAGGTTGGACACACTTGTCGCGCGGGCGGCAAATTGTCTGTTCCCTGAAGTTGCCCTTTTCGCAGCCCAAATTTTTCTTATTACAATTCTAGTCAGTACACGCTTCATACTAGAGTAACCGATTCCTTTGAACTCAATTTTGACCCACTTTGAACTTTTGACACAAGTTCAATTTCAAGATCATTTGCAAATTAATTGTAATCATTTAGTACGCGAAAAGGAATTACAATGAACTATTGACGATAGATGAAAACTTAAAACACACAGCTACTCATACAGGAACAAAAGGCAGTACAAATCTACTTTAGATGCTAGATTACTATCTACTAGACTACTATCCGTTCGGGTCAATAACACCAATACATTTGAAGTGTGATGCAATTCTTTATCAGAACCATTTGTGTTTGGGTCGGAAGGCTATGAATGTCGGTCCGCTATATCCGAGGCGACCATTTTGGCCTCAAGGCAATGCCTCTGTGAGCAAGGTCGAATAGGACACTAAGTGACACTGATTACATATTGACAAATGCTAAGTAGACGTAAAGCTGTGAATGTTACCAGTGAATATTAACCCACAAATATTCCTATTGGTTGTTCTATTACTCTAGTGAAAAACATAAAATATTGTAAAAAGGAATACAATCTAATTTTTTCCTTGAGAAGTAAACTGCCCCTCCCCTTCCTATACGTAAGAGGAAGACCCGGTAAAGCAGCGAAAGAAGTTTATCAGGACCGTAGTAAGTGTCTGCCTACCCCTACGGGAATTCGGGGTGACTGTAAAACTAGAACTGTAACTTAGTAAAATCTAATTTACCATTACAAATAATGTAATAAATGTTAGTATAGATACAATGTTCACGGATTTTTGTATGTACACAGACATTTTATTGGCCGATATCAATGACGCTAAACTGATTATTATCTAATACGGTACAGCCGTAAACTGCTGGCGGCCGTCTATCCGCCGGTTTATGGCGTGTTGCGTCGAAACGCTGCCAAATAATAAATCCGCATCGATTCGAATGAGTCATAAATTTTTTGTAGCGTATAAATTTCTCAGTCACCAAAGCCAGCGCTGTGACAAAAGGGCGCGTTGGTGATACGCAATTTTAATATTGTAATGCGATTGTAACCGTCATCCAACAGGAACATTGCTAGAAAATTTGGAAGAGACAGAGATGGAAGGCGGTGGGGGTAGTACCTACATACATAATATCTATCCACAATCTTTATCGTTGTATCTTTCATATGTTTATCTTTATAAATACGTGTGTGTGTGAACAAAAATGTAAAGGCAACTAATCTTTACACCGTTGAATCACCCTTTCATAAATCGCCATAAACATTAAAAAGTACGTGACGTAGAGTTATTAAGAAAAATACGGCGCGTTTTATAAAATAAACCCGCCGTGAAATTACAAGGTAGGCCTCTGAACAGCCCTTCAGCTAACTTCGAGTAAAATAGGCAAAGCGGCTCTCAATCGTTGCCAACTTCGCGTTCTGTATTTAATACAACATGCTGTATAACGGTGCAGTGTAGTGCTACACGCTGTATAAATGTGTGTACACAACAACGAATATGTATCGCGGTGAATGTGTATTTTTTTTTAACTTCTCTTTACTTATTGTAGTTAACATTTTGTGAAACTTTAGTAATACTGTGAAATATATTTATCATAAGATTAGAACTGATTATTAGATTTAGATGCATTGAGATACAGAATTAGAATTGTTTCATACATGTCTCATTTTAAAATCGAACGTGAAGAAATTTGGAACACTTTTAGATTAATAACGAACTTTAATTTTTAAGATTGAAATATCACCTGTTTTAATTGTACTGGCCAAATACTTCACTAATTAAAAAAAAAAAGTTTTTTTGTTATCTTGGCTTAGTAATTCTCAGATGTGATTTGAAAATAGAATCGATAGAATACAATAATCAGTTTACTGACTTAGAGTTACGCGTTTGAAAGTTTTACAGCACAATTAATTCGACGGATATATATACGCAAGGGAAGTTTTTATACAGTTCATTGACCGCAAAAGTGGTTTAAATGAAGTTCTCCGCTATTTTTTCCAGCGCGTTTCCCTCGCTGATATTTGGGTCAGATATCAATATGGAAGGCAAATACACATAGTCACGCAGCTTTAGTGAAGTGTAAATAATTGTAGAGAAAACGCTTATTGTAATAAATTTAATTATTAAATATTGGATAGTTTTCACGAATTTTCTCCATCCATCCATCTCCTCCATTGTCCATATAACAGATGTCTATCTATTAGTGGTAGCAGGGGCTTGTGACTGCTGCTTGGTCGCTTGTCTCTTCAAATAAAAAAATGAATGATGCGCATTACATATTTATCTTGTATAATGATGTAAAATGATCTTCATAACAAAACATGCCGTTTTGTTATCAATGACAGTCACTGCTTTATTTGGGGCTTGTGTGACGTGCCATCTCTTGTATTTTATACTCTTTAATCTATAGCGTGTGATATATTGCAATATTAAAAATTTGGTAGTTTTTCTAACGTTAGATTTACTTGCCAGGATTTGGACACCAAATAAGGCTAAAATCTACATCACTGTAGTAAAACTGCTTCTTTTTTAATTTATTCATTTAATCACTGCTTAAAATCGTATAATAATATGTACCTATTTAATTTTCAATTCGATTTTTTATTTATTTGTGTCTCTGTGTGGCGGTTACTCTTGATCTGTCAGCAAGGAGTGTGAGCATTCAATTTAAACTGCATCCAAAATACGAGTAGCATTTCCACAGAGCAAGCATCCGAAATGAATAAATATTTTGACGTTGATTATACCCCGGGAAATTAACGTATAAATTTTGAGTAATCCATTCAGTGATTTCGGAGAAATGAGGTTTTTGTAAGGGTTTCGTAATTTTTAATTCTGAAGGCGGTACGCTTGTATTTAAAATTCTAAGACTTGAATTAACGTAAATGGTCTTTATAAAATGCGGAAGGAGCTCCTTTGGTTCGAAATTAAAATTATATTTCAGAAAATTTTAATATTCATTGAAAGAATATTTCAAAAGGTAGGTACAGTGAAGTGCTTAATAAGTTATTATTATTTCAAATAAACGAGTTTGGAATCGCGGCTGCAATGAATTCTGATCACAAAAATGACTTCGATCCTGATGTATTATTGTGGCTAGCCCTTGTTAAATTTATCTTGTTTCCTAGTATTGCCGTTATATAAAGCTATCATTAGAATTTTTAAGCCTTTTATTATTATATTGTACATAATGTGTATTTGTAGAAGTAACATTGGTTATTAATAAGATAGTTGTACAATAACAATGCTGGAAAGTAGAGGCATGTTTCCTAGAAAGGTCCCAAAACAAGATCAAATCAAACAACAGCAGAAGAATCTCGCCAATTTGCGAATCAAGCCGACAGGCGAAATCCGGCAAATCATAGCGAAAACTCCGCGAGAAAGTAAATCATTTACGACTCAGTCTGAGTTGGGAGACGTAAACAAGTAAGATATATATCATGTGAATTATTCAAGCGACTCGGGAATAATAACCTTGTAACATAATTGTACTTAAGTATTATAGTGTTTCTTTAGTTAGAGCACCTACACGGTTAATTCCCCTCAGGGGAATAATTTTGTTCATTACTAGCGATTACACGAAATTATGTTCACTTTGTCTACTTATGAATACATTTTAATTATTTTATTCATTACAGTGTATGTGTAGAGTTAATAATAAACATTTTACTGTCATCTGCATCAAAGTTGAAGGGCTGGAGACTGACATAAATGATTCTTCCTGTCAAATTGCCTGATTTCCACGGGAAAACGCGTTCTAATCAAATAAGCGCTACAGATGGCGTTACGAGCGCAATAACGGTACGGCATGTGTACGAAAGAGCAGCTAGCAATAATAATAATAACGCCTTGACACCACCAAAAATATCTCACTATCATAAATATAGCGTTACCCTCACAAAGTCATGGAAAGTGAATATAGAAGGAACAATTTATTTGCCATCTTGAGATAACAAATAAATTATTCAGTTGACACATACTTTGTTCGCTACAGTGGATCCCTTTCTGAAGAAATCCACAGAGAATGTATAATACCTTTAGCATTATAACTATTTTTCTAATCTCTTTGAGACGGGGTATCATTTTTAAGATAGTCTTGCTAGGAAGCAACTTTTAATAAACTACATTTTTTTTAAATTAAATCTTTTGTTTTATTTTAAGTTTTTTAACTCATTTTTTTATAAATGCTATACATGATACATACAAGAAAATCTAATAGAAGTATGTTAAAACTTCTCAATTTTTGAGATATGTACGTAAGCGTGATTTCTACGTCTCAGCATTTTGAATTGAATAATCCCTGGTTGAAGCAACTTTCCCAATCAAAGGTAACAAACTCAGGTGTTCCGCTAGAAACGGTCTCCTCACAAACATTCTGTCCAATCTTGCACAAATAAATCATTCACGGCTGTATATCTTATTCTAACAATGTGACAAGTTCGCAAACTTTGTTTAACTTCGGATCCTTGTGTCAAACTTGGAACACGTAAATAAAAGAAGACAGAACCGTACCATAATACTCCCAGCTGCCCGCGTATTCGCGGCTCATAATATTATTGGGATAATTCCTCAAACGGTTATCTGATTCTTCCATTAGGCGATTATATGCCTGTATTATGTGACCGAGTTGCTGATAAACTCACGCCCGGTTCCGCTCCGGTCAAAAACCTCTACAGTAAGAGACCAATCAATTGACTTCAATTGAGAATGACAAACAGACAAAAATTTAGAAAAAAATATTTGTGATATAGTTTATATAAATAACGATGTTTATATAAATAAGCGTTTGAAAGAACACAGTTAAGTATTTGAAAATCACAGACAGACAGTTCAATTTTATTTCTATGTATAGATTCTAGTTTCAGTTACATATACTGTTTACATCGTATGCAAATAAAATAAAATATGTAGCTACGTAAGTGTTTTCTGGCGTAGGGACCGTAGCGGCGACAATGTCACCTCATTGTTCGGACGCAATATGTCACCCGGACAGACGGCCGACTCCTGTTACGCTGTCACACAATAACATACCGCCAAATTTACCTGACGCATACGGATAACTAACGAATAACATCGCTATACTTCGCTGGATGCTTTTCAGAAGTGATTTCTTATAGTTGAATCGAGTAGACCATATTTATCGACGATCTTCAGAATAAAAATTAAGAAACTTGATCAAATTACAATGAATCTTCGCTAATGAAGCAGTATACAGGTCCTTGACAAATTGTGACAGAACTTGACTAGAATTTCCAACAACTTTAAAACTTCTATACCTTTTAAAGTTATTCAATAAATTCCTTTCCGTGTTATTGTTATTTTAATATTCCAAGCCATTCCTTCAGTCCGTTAATCCTTTCCTCGTGACTCGTGCTCCGTTCAGGTTTTATACCTCGACCACTTTGTATTTTCCCTTAGTCCTCTTATTGTACAGTTGGCATATGAAATATGTAAAAAAAAAACAGAAAAAAACTAAAATGTACAGTCACGAGCAAAAATGTTCAGTAACAAAGCTCATAAAAGATGTGTGACAAAATGAAATAAGATTTATTTTATCTACAAACGCAATGTAATATCAGCAAATATTTCGTAGAAATAGTGTATCTTTAAGATAACTTACACTGTTTAGATCTTCAACGATTTTTCTAGTTTGTGTTAGTATTGTCGGCAAGCAACACAAGAAAAAATATAGTAAAGTGATTTGAAGCAGCTTATCTGTAAGTACCTAATAACAACAGATACTTTATACCTGTCTTACTCACAAATGGTTATGATATGCACCAATTGGATTCTTACATTTAACGCGTTACAATCATTTTATTTATACGTCAGAGAGAAATCCTTATCAGTGTACAAAATGTTTTACGGGCACGACTGTACTTACCTTTCAGGAGACCGTATTTTTCTTTCCCGTGTCATGCAAATATATATTTGGTCGCAAAAACGTACCGTCGTGTACAACAATATGACTTTTTCAGTATTCTATTTGTACGTGGAAAGAATAATTGTGTCTAACCAACTGTTGTGCTCAGCTAGTTTTTCACATTTGTTTCTGTCTGAATTTTTGATTTGAATTTTGCAATTTCAAATGCATTGCAATATTTTAATTTTCGATTTCAAATTTAACGTTACTTTTCTATAAAAGATGTTCCAAATATATTTTTTTATAAACTGTATGCAAATCCGGCTGACGGAAACTTTATACAATATATTAAACACTTTACCGGATATTGTCGAATTATTATATCCTTATATTTCCCTGTTCCTTATTAATTGTTACTTATGCTTGAAGGAATTGTACTAAAGTCTGATATCCAACAAACTATACCACCATCTTTACCTGATTTGCTATAAAGCAGCAGACCATGCTAATTCTAAGGCTGTGGATACGCTGTTACAGTGACAAATCGCACAGCTTTTACTCGTTAATTATGAAACGATTAACTTAAGCCTTTGATAATGACCAAAAATATAGGTGATTACGTAACATTTTATAATCAACGTTAGTCCAGATTTTACTACGCTCGCTCCCTTAACTGCGGAAGTTAATCAATGAAAAATGGTATTTTGAGAGCATTTTAATTATGCGAACATAATTTGGTAAATTAAATTTTTGCAATTAATATTTAATCGTTAACGGCTTTCGTTTTAAGCGGTTTAAAATGTAATTTAAGTACGCAGCCATAATTAATTACGAATTAATCGTTTGCAACGTTTTTAATTATTAATGTCTTTTGATTTTGATCTGAACGAGTTTAAGCCGTGTAAGTCAGATATGAAGACACAATAGGAACCTTAGAAATAGGAATGTATAATAATAGTAAAACAAAGCCTTACATAACTGTAACTTTCAATTCTTATAAAGCTTAAAAGTCTACTTTCTAACACTACTTTCAAATTCTAACTCATTCAATAGTCCTTCCAATGTATACATACTAATCTAGTATTGACGTGTACACGCATTTTATTATAATATTAAAAACAGCCTATTTTCATCGAAGATAATCCATCTTTCTATCAGTGAAATAATCTCCATAATCGGTTCCATAGTTTTGGAGATTTATCCAAAGAAACAGTTATCTTTATAAATTAGTACTTATAAATAATGTAATAGTCGCATGACAAATTCTTCACGAAATGTTACGGATTTCACGATGTACTGCGGATTGTTCTTTTAATTCGTTGTCATTTAAATTGCAACCGTTAATCTTTCGGGCGCCTTGAGAAACGGCATCGGCCAATGATATTATTAGCGAGTGCAGGAATTCTTTCATTATTCGCGTACGACACTGAAAAATAGATGTGGCTATCGTAAAACCGAAACACGTAACGCATAAAACCGACATATCTTATACATGCGTAATATATGTCGCGTAAGTGTTGTTCTCTCAGCACCTGTAGTCAGCTGATGGATATTGTGTTGCGTCCAATCTTTTATATGTATAGGCGGAGTAAATTTTTCTGAAGGTGACCACGCGATGTCAAAAGGTCACTGCACTCTTAAGAATCGGTAGCATCAATCTTTAATTGCTCCAATTTTAGATACGGATCTCCCATCGGAATGAGGTAGATTAAGATCATAGTTTACAAAGTTGACCACAGACAACTAAGAATGATCACAGTTAATACAAAGTCTTACGCCACAGATACAAAAACACTTCATTACGCATAACTCTTTTGTCTGTCGCATCTCTAAAGCCATGAGAAGGCCTTTGAAAAATAATAAACAATAAAAAAATGAAACAATGATTTATGGTGAACATAAATCGAATCCCGTAAAGATATAAAAACGACATTTTTTTATGGTTACATGCGTTTGCCGTAATACGTTTTAAAGGGGAGTTTGAGCACCCGCCACCCCGATTGATATTTTGTTACCTGTCATTCGATGTCATATTTTAGAATAACGGCCGTGTCTCGCGGTGAGTGAGTGTGAACGAAACATGTTTACACATGATCACAGATACAAAATGAACCTGTACCTACAGATAAAGAATATTTTAAATTCGTACCTTATGAATAATTATTTTGTAATATTATTGCGGGCGTATTGAGGAATGATATTACACTTATAATGGCCTTCCAGTTTACCTATCAATAAAATAAATTAGGTACCAGTTGTAATTAAAATCCTTTTCGCCGACGAATAGTTCTATTTGGTGCATATCTTTATATGATAATAAATTGTAGGTATTGCTATACAATTATTGTGCCTACCATGTAACCATTTTTTATATTCAAATACAAATTCAATTAATAATATACGTAATAACACATTGTAATCTTATTCTGATGAATAAGGTTATTTGAACTATTGATATAATTTTGGAAGAAAACACAGGAATTAAAAAATTAGATTGACGGGAATCGAAGCTAGGACCTTTCGGTTTCGCAATCAGAATCTCCAGCCACTCGACTGAGCTGCGATATTTATTCTGTCTTCATGCGAACTGAAAAAATAAAAGGTAAAAACAAATGTCGGAAATAAAAGCATAAACTTCCCATAAATCCAACCGGACTTTGTTTTTGCACGTAGTCTGGCGTATCCTAAGCAAACATGCGAGTAGGCAACAGGCACAGATTATAAGGAAAAAGAGGTTCCTCGGTTGAGTACTAAAATATTTGAACAACAACTAGCAAACTAGCAAACTCCGGTAGTGCCGCTCAACACAGTCTTAGATGCTGCTAAGGGTCAATGACTTATATGTAGTAACCATATAGGACTTATATGTCAAAAGAAAAGTTCTTGAGTGTTTGTGTCTGTGTTTGTATGAGTGTGAGCTTAATATTGGAAGTCCCCTAAAAATTTTTGCATGCTTGGTGCTAAAATCTACATATCACTGAATACAGGTTTTAGATAACATTTATGTATTTTCTGATATATCTAAATAGTGAACTGGCACCAAACGTTGTCGCATTTAAATTGGTTGTAATAAAAGTGCAATAATTGGTTCCTCCAAATTTTTTTAAACCATAAACAATTGCGTACTCCTACGAACATTGCCATGAGTCTATGGATTGTCGATGTTAACCGTATAAAAGACTCGCAGGTTTTAGAAAAATGATATAGATTATATCCAACGATAACACAATGGTCTATCGAGGGACAATGGTCTTCATCCAACATAATATCACTAATATTTCATACTGTCGTCTATTGGGACGGAAGAAGTTCCCGGGGTAATTGAGTCCGGACACGAAATTAATCCTACAATGGTTCCATGCTTTCTGATCGGGCAAATATACGGTAAATTCTAGGTATACGACTAAAAGGCGAAAGAGTCCTGGATAAAAACAAGCAAATACGGTAACATATACAAATAAATAAAAATACGTAACGCTGCTTAGGTTAATTACGCAAAATGTTTTTATGCAAAGAATACTTTTTTATTGAGAATTTAACATAACATAATTTGGTAGGTGGTAGAACCTGTATACGGTGCGCCCGGAGAAGTACCACCGCCACACCTATTTCTGTCGAGAAGCAGTTATTTCAACTGTATTTGGGTTCGAAGGATGTGGTTGCCGGTCTACTTGTATACCAGAGACGACCATCTTAATCCTCAAGAGTAGCAATGAATTTGTGACCGACTTCTGATAGGGCAACTACTGACACTTACTAACTGCACCTACTAACACATACTAACTGGGCTAATATCA
>DWGJ01005706.1:0-10143 GCA_018246895.1 Aspitha aspitha aspitha | reverse complement strand
GCATACACGCCGGTTTCGGAGGCTCTTGACTCCCCCATCAGCCAATGTCTGACCGATTTGGTCGAGATAGCACAGTCTTGATCTCCCTTGGCACCTACGTCCGTCAACACGCAATAAGTAAACTGTAAGTGATGTAAATATAAGTAAATCCTGTTTTACTAAAACGAATTGCTAATCGTTAATAGTCTTTGATTTCACCTACAGGCCACATGACCGTATAATAATTATAACTTTGACCAAACATGCACCTCAAATACCGGAGGTTGAATTTATTGAAATACTGACTACGGCCAAAAATGCATATTACGCATCGAACATTAAAAAAAAAGAATTGCTTTTACCGTGTTATTGAACCGATAGTGTTAATTAGCGCCAAATCGTCCCAAACGCGTGTAAAGAATTATGGAAACAGTGCGCTCATGCATGTAGGGGTTAAAACACGAAAATCCTATTACCGATAGTCGAGAACACAATGCGTGCGAACCAACGTACTTGAAATTTGATCGACGATATGATTCAATGGTATGTGATATGAAAGTAACAAGAAATGAATAGATTGAGAATAATCATTTTGATAATAATAACCACGTGGTACTAAACGACTGACTAACTAACTAACTGAATACCAACAAGAGCAGAAATAGCAGGCGGAAGGTTTGGGTTCAATCCTGGCACGAATCAGACTTGTTACATGTTTTCGAGTATGTCACTTAGCTCTATGCGATTGTACTTTAAATGTGGCAGTACGGGTTCATGTTTCATGGTAGACATTTTTGGTAAAGTATTTTGAGTATTATCGCAGGTTCAAATCCAGTAATGTAGGTACAATTATTGCACAGTACACCGGTTAAGGTGTACCCCAGATGGATGTAATCGCCGGATGCTGAGTCGAATCCCGCGTCGTTAGGGAGGTTGAGAGATCGGTAAGTAACGAATCGGCTTTTTTTTTTATTTGGGATGAAGGCTGAGCCCTGCGGCTCGAGGCACTTTGACCTATTATAGATCGTTTGTGCCCACAACCAACGAATCGGCTTATTAGAATTAAACGTAACAGCACAGAGACTAGCAGACTTAAAATAATTGCAGCGTTTTGAATAAGAAAACATAATGCATATATCGTTGAGAGTTATGGGGCAGAGGTAATGAAAAATGGTAGATGATAACACATGTGTAACTGAGCAGTAATATCAAGAGATTAACTATAATTTGACTCTTAATTATCACGTCGTAAAATGTCAAATTTTGTAGTAGTCATTTCCATACCTCCATATCAGATAATAATAAAATAATGTCGAAAATTGTAGGAGCCATTTCCATACTTCCACAGCCTCATCTTAGTCCACACACGTAATTACACAGTTCACCAAAAACAGTAGGGCAACAAAAAACGAGATCCATACAAAATTAGAGGCACCGTGAGTCAGCCGGCGTCCGGTTGTTAAATATGAATTATTTCGAAGGTGAATCTACTGTTATATAAACATTTGAAATGCCTTATGCGTCGCAATGTTTACACAGTTCCCATATAATACGGCACTCCATACAGAACCGACACTACCAATATGGTCGTGCGAAGTAATTCTGTGATTCTTACAAACCTTCGCTCGATTTATAATGCTACAGCCCCACCTTGGACTGGTCATATTAAACAACAGCTACATTGAGAGCTAGTGCATTAAAATAACATACAGAACTTACCCTAAACTCCAAACTATTTGTAACTTACGTGGAATATTACTGTATAAAAAAAACGTGTCATGTTATTGTAAGATTTAAATACATTAAATGAATGTAGTATTTCATTGACGCACATGCAGCAGTAGCATAATGGTAAAGGTAGGACGTCATTAACACGGTACTTATATGGAATTTAATGAAATAACGATGCACAGACCAATTATAGATACTAATAGCATATTGAAGGTGTTAAGAAACAAACACTGTTTTGTTGTGTTCCCGTCTCATCTGTTAGAAAGTACACTGAGACCGTGTTGGCGAAGATTAATCCGGAACAAACAGAGTCACTAAAATTTAAAAAATGCGCATATGACTTTTCAAATGGCCAGTTGAGTTTCACCGAACGTCTTTATTATGTGATCTTACACATATTTTCAATTTAAACCCGTAGTGGAGTGCAATTAGACACAAAAATGGTAAAACCTCGGAATCCAAGACCGGTCAATGAATCTTTATAAAAACTTCTGAAATGTGTTTTTAACAATGAGCTTATAAAAAAAATTTCCCCGCTCTCAATTTTTTTTTTCATAAAAAAAAATATCAAGTTTTCAGAGTTTTCTGTGATTTTTATTAAGTTAAAGTTATAGTTTGAAAAAGGAGACCGTTGCAAACTTGTCCTTGGGACAAATGTCTGCCTACTCCGTTAAATATATATAAATAGCAAATGAATAAATAAAGAGTATAAATATTTTTTCAAAACGCCTTTAGCCTAGGTAGTTGTCATGTGTACTATTCTGTTAAGCACTGCGTCAACACCGGCTGTTTGGCCTAGCTATGTTCCCCCTTCCTAGCTTTATACCTGCAGTCCCTTGAGGCCTGAATAGGTTATCGTAACTCGTAAATAACAATCGCATGCCTTTCCCTTTTGCAATGGAATGCGCATAAATACTTTCCACACACACAATAATTTCTGTGTACTAATCTACGCTTTTAATTAGCTTTATTGGCTTGGGATTTGCAAATAGAATTTCAATTTATTTTCATTGTAGATAATTTTCTATGGAGGTATTAAGCGATACAAAATAAAGACTCATTCGATACCTCGCTTACTTAGCGACATAATGTATTTAGTGAGGTTTGCGTAACTTTTTTTCGACCTACGTGAATTTATGTAGGTACTATAATATGTTAACATAGACTTATCATACGAGTAGTACTTTGTGTAGATACTACATACTTCGAAGAATTTGTCTTTATCCACAAAACGAGTATCCTAATATTCCTAGGTCAACAATTTGTGTCAAATCTTATACAAACTTAGATGTCAGAGTTTGTCATCTGACGAACAGATATCTTTATCTGATAAAACAAAATTATATTGTATTATCAAGAAAATTAAAACAACGCGAAGAAACAAACGAAACAGAGTTAGTTATCCACAATCTCTAAATGTGAAGTGTCTCTATACGCACTTAGCGAACATTGGAAATTAAGAACTTAATTCTTAGTAACAAATTCATGATGGAGATGGTGAAGATATTTTAATAAACGCTATAATTTAACCGAAGGTAAACTAAGCACAAATACTAAAGGTTATTCCGCAGAAGTAAAATTAAACAGCCTTTTATAACTTTATTGAGCAATCGCCCACGATCATTTAACGGTGTGTTTACATGCGGCTGGCCGTTACGTACACCAAGTTATGTTTGCAATGTGATCAAATTATTGCATTAAAGTGTCAATAAGTATTATTATATTTATTCAATTATAATTAAACTTTAACGGAGCAAAATAAATACGTCTTTTGCAGATGGTTGAAAAATATTCTGCATTTAATCGACGACGTCGTTCACGCCTAGCCTCCCCCGTACGTTAACAATAACAACCTACAAGCACCGTACTCTGAAACGATATACATAAATAGAATCCATTTTACTGCCTTATCGAATTTCATTTTATTCACTACATATTCCAAGACGTTCGGATTACACGCTTAAAACGATTGACACAGCAGCATGTAAGCCCGGGATAAGCCGGGTCCTTTGTTTTGTAAGAGCATTATAATGGATATTCTATCCGATTTACGTTACGCCTACAGCCGAGGCGCGGCGTCGAGTCGGCCGCGCATTTCCCAATAGGTTACCATTTGAGAATCAAACACACCTTGTTAAAGGGTTGAAGGATTAGTATTGCTTTTGTACGACGAAGATGAAGCACGGCAGATTTGTATGGACAGAGATATTTATTATTTGGCACTCGCTGCTTTCGGCCTACCCCGTTAGGGATATGGCATGACGATATGTATGTATGGTATGTATGTATGTATGTACGATGCGGATGGGGTGGGGAGTGCGTAGCATTATATTCTATGGAACATATTTCTGTTTGTTATTGGATAGGTTACCATAGTGCAGTGTGCCTAGTTTCGACATCAGATTAATGTTATTATTTGACTATCACTTATTATATTTTGAACTTTGAACAATTCATATGAATTTTGATTTAGCATAAACTAGCGGCCCGCCCCGGCTTCGCACGGGTATAAAACAGTATTTCTCCACTATTTAATCGATATATATACTCGTAAACACATATAAACCTTCCTCTTCAATCACTCTATACATTTAAAAAAACCACATTAAAATCCGTTGCGTAGTTTTAAAAATTTAAGCATACATAGGAACATAGGGATATAGGGACAGAGAAAGCGACTTTGTTTGATACTATGTAGTGATAATAGACGAAATACGGAACCGCTCTAAGAAACCGGACCACTTCTTCACCGCTTCGTTCTTTCCTCACCCGTCTTCTAACCATCAGATACTCCAACTTGACAACCACTATTCATTTTATAGTGCGCAATGTGATTATGTAGTGTTTTTTTGTACTTTTGGGGTCAACTGGATAGTTCTTAGCTTACGCTGAAATCCAGCAGGTGGCGTCATGTTTTCATTACAATGACATTTTTAAATATTCTGAGTACCTACATTTTTCTTTATATTTTGTTTTTGATTCTCACATAAAAAAATATTTGATACCAAAATTATCAGCCTCCAAACATCATTCGACTGGCCTCGTGATCGAGTGGTTAGAGACCCTGACGGCAAAACCGGAGGTCGTGGGTTCGATTCCCACCCGGGACAAACATTTGTGTGATGAGCACATGTGTTTGTTCTGTGTCTGGTCGTAATAAAAATATCTATATAAGTACTATATCGCATGTATATATGTATGTTTACCAGCTGTCCGGTCACCATAACATAGGCATTGAATTGCCTAATTTGGGATCAGACAGCGGTGTGTGGAAATGTCCCCAGATATTTATTGTTTATTTATTTATCATTTGTCATGATACATGTCTTTGTATGCCAGTCAAATGTAATAATTAAATAATGTAAATATGTTGTCGATTTTGTATTGCTTTACACAGCTTGGGTCTTTAGTATTTCTGTTGTGTAATAATGGCATTAAGGAGATTTGTAATAATCGAGGTATTTGCTATACATACATGTTTGTTAAATGTGAAAGACCATGTTCTCTACAAAGTACCATAAAGTTCTAATATTGCATCGGCTTGAGTTTGATTCTAGACGGATTCAGGTATGGTAACAACGGATCTTCTCTAATAATCTTTAATATCATTGACCTATGTTGATCCATGTTGACTTGTGTATTGCCAGACTGCAGTCGCCTCGGAGAATATTATGGAGAACTCAAGGCACTTTACACAACTGCACTTAGTGTTTTGATGCCATAATTAACAATATTTATAAAATATTAGATGTGCCTGCGGCTTCGATCGCGATGAAATTAGTGTTGCAACGTTCGTAAAAAAAAAATCTTTTTCTTAAAAGTATCCTACGTTAGTTTGAATACCTCCAAAAATATTTAAGTTTAATGATGATCGGTTAAGTAGTTTTTGTGTGAAAAGCGTAACAAACAAACACACATTCACATTCACAACACACATTCACAAACAAACACACAAATTTGTTAATCAAAGGGTCATATCACAATATGCAGGAAACAAAAAATTAAGAAAAATACAAAATAAACAAGTAATGCCTAACTTTTAACAATAAATGATAGGTTTCATGTACCACCCACTTCATACCACATTTCATATTATTTTTAACATAGATTTATGAGTGTGTAGATCTATTTCATTCATTTAAAGATTTATTAAAAAGTAATCAACAAACCTGCAGATATTTTTAAATAAATAAATTCTATTTATTGCCACACATTATTAACATAGACAAAGTTACAACAAGAAAGTTAATTGATATTACACATAGTGTTGAGAGGTAAAAGTAGGACTGTCATCCAACACAGTACTGTTTTCAGCCACGCCTGTCCTCCCTAAGATGGATTTAAGCACTCAAGCTAAATTGAATTAAAAAATAAAGTATCTTAGTGCATACTTATATTACAGAATCAGTTCACAAAAATCATATTATTAGATGCTTACTAATGAGTATAGGTCGTGCGATTTCCTCAAAGTTTTCCATTCGCAGATAACTGTTAATTATGCAACTTGAGTTATTAGAATTTTCATAGATAAGTTAATTGTCACCAATAATTGTCTGTAAACTGCATACAGAGTTAGTGTACTACACAACAATAATAGGAAGTGTTATCAATATCCGAAAACCAATTGAAGCATTAAAGGATAGAAAAGCACTCGGTACCGACCAGCCACCCTCGACTAACCAAACACCTGTATAACTCATGACAGCAGGGCGGCTAGCTCCTGCGATATTTATAGCACTCACTCACTGGGCTGACTAACACGTCTACAAACAGCCTATTATTTACACAATACTACCAAATCTGCCGACGTAAATGCACACTACACCCAAATGCATACGGCGAACAGCTTTCTCTATTTCAATAAGTATGCTAAGTTTGATATCATGTGCATAGTGGAAGGTGCGAGTGTCAATTTGTCGGAAATAACGAAAATGAGAGCAACTACGTCATGCAATTTCTTTCACACGGTTTACCTCCAGCGGCGTCCATCGCACTATATTACGAACGCGCCTTGGCCGACACCTCGCAGTGCTCCTCACATTTATTTTAACATCGCCATAGCACAGGCCGATTCGCACTTTGCCGTTACGGATTCTGCAATGAACTTCGAACGCACTCAACCTCACTTTAGCGATATTACGGAACGGACCGCACGGACGACTACACAAAACGTAAACTAAAGACGTACCTCCTCGGGCATGATCCTATAATAACTGTCTCCGCTCGTCCAAGGAACTAGTTATCAAGGTCTCGTCTCGAACGCACCATGCACGATTCCAAGAACCGCCGAACAGGTTATATTTACACGACACTGTTGTTGTTATGTGATACGACAGGTATTTTAAAAGTTTAAAAAAGTTAAAAGTAGTATAATATAGCGAGGTTTAAGCCCGATTCGAATTCAACAAAAGTGATCGTCGCGAACGAAAAGTTAGAACTCGAACAACTCCGTAGACGTCAACTAGAACTACGTCAAGTCAAAATTGTGATAAACATGCCTATGTAGGTAAACGAGACACTGCACACTAGAAAATTCTTTCCACCATTGGTCGATGAATGTCACATGGCCACTATGTGACGTATGCGGACGCGGCGCATGCGCGTTGTGAATTTAAAACTTTTTGCACGAGTTAGAGCGAGATAGTAATAAAACACGAAACACTGAATCCCACGTTTGTGGATATTAGCAGTTTCCCGCGTTTCTTTTGTCTTCGAAATCGCCAAAGTTAGTAAAGAATCTAATTGAGAGTTGCCATAATTAAAATCTTAACAGACACTGCTCTTTAAATATGTATTTTAGCCTTTACCATATATGACAGCGTTCTCATGCAGCGTAATACTGACTTTTGTTTTATATATATAGATATAACCCTAACGTTTTAAAATAACCTAACATTAGTAACTAAGATCACAGGCTACACGCTACATTATAAAAGTAGGTAGGTACCCCACAAACTTTAAGCCATAGTACCCCACGTTGGCTAAGCGCGGATTGGGAAACTTCACACACCTCTGAAAACAGTACATAAATATTTCATAACAAACCTAGTCTTACAATTAAGTGAGTAGGTTTCCTCGTTTTGTTTTCCTTCACTGATAAAGCGATTGATATTTAAATTTTAAGTTCTAAAATAAATTTTGCTTTTTACAGCGTGCAACGGAACGTTTTTCTTGTACCGAAAAAATGGTCTACGAACTAAACCTACTATAAACCTAGTTCATTCATTAGCCCTTGATTTCCATTGATACGTACAGGTCGCTTCTGGATCTAACATCAATGTTTAGTTGCTGTTTTTATAGGTTAACTGTCCACCTGGTCGTATACCTCCATAATATTATTTTCAATCAATTTTCTCATATATATTGTTTTATACTTCGATCCTACGACTTTGTCAATCATATATATTATACCATGATTTCTATATATTATAAGCATTGGCACCTATGTATGCATAGATGTTTATGTTTGCTTGTGAATATTTACGAGCTTAGGAATACATGGAATAGTATCTTATTTAAAATCTCATAGGTATAAGATGACTCAGATAGGCTTTAACGACGTGATCCCATTTTGTTACAGCGCGTGGGAGCAGTTCTGAAACATTTCAGTGCCTTCAAGAGAGTGACTCACCTCGTTATTAGGGAAAAGGTTGATGAGTATTTTTGGCTAAGTAATAACTTTATTCTTCGAATGACTCATTCCTAATTATAGAAGGTACTAGATACAAGCAGTAATACCTATACCTATTTGTATCTGTTTCGTTAATATTTCTAAATCCCGTTTTCATTTTCTATGATTAAATAACTATGTTCGACTACTTAGTTTAGGCGTTTTCAATCCTACTTTGACAATGAGATTATGCTTCTCGTGTAGACCCAAGCTAATTTATTCGAATGTTTACTTAATTCAATTACTTGACTGTAGTTTACTTAATTCAATTCCAGTTCACCTGGAGACTAACGAAAGTAGAACTATTCGATTTTTTTTAAAGAAGCTTGTTTTTGACTACGACCTCATCTGATGTTAAGTCAAATCTAGTCTGAGATGTAGCACGGTTGTCTAGAATGAGCATATTTATTCTTGATTAGAATAATTTCAAGTTGCAAGTAGCAAGAAAAACACGCCAGCAATAAGTTTCGACAGTCTGAAGCACACTAGAATTGGGACGAGTTATAGGAAAGGCCTTTTAATTTTACCTAGCAAATGTGTTATGGGATATAAGGCCAAGGAAATTTGAAGTTATCTGACATTTTCGTATCGGAATTGTTGAAGATATCAGTTTGATACTGAAATAACGCGAAGAACTGTTTTCCTCGCTTCAATCGACATTGCACGAGTGTAGTGGAGCTGTAATAGGTATCGCAAATAGAAAGTTTGACAGCTATATAGCTCGACGGCCAGTTCGACGTTCGACGTGAGTCAGCGGCGGGCGACGGCGGCGGCGGCGTACGGACGCGCCTAACGGCTCGCGTGCGGCGCCGCGCTCGCGCGCCATATTGTCGGACCTCCATATCCATACCAATTTCATTTTTAAAACAACCCCACATACCTTATTCACCCTTTAAATTGCGTAGTATTACGCATAAAGGGTTCCCGATAGACATCGAAGGCGGAGGTTCTTGACCTGCCTTACGACGATGACGACTATCATATTCACGATCCACATTATCCTTCGTGTCGACGACGAAATCAATTTTGGCATTATGTAAGCATTCGAACCGAATTTTAAGACAACTTTTAGAAAACCCATCATGGCTCTGCATGCACATTACATTTAAAATGACTGGACCCCGGCTGGAGGTAATTTTAGATAAGTGATGATATCCACGTGCCTATTTACTTACCTTTGTTATATACATTCCATACCTATCTATTATTATAGACTCAAATGTAATCACCGTTAATTCTTTAACAAACAAGCACTTAACATACTGTCGAGTGACTGCCTATCTATGCTACACTCGAGATAATTACCAAACAATCAATACATGAATTAAGTATAAAATGTTCAGTAAATAAGTAACTTTAAAATGGCTAGAAAACATAGTAGACATAACCTATTTACCTATTATTAGCTATATTGATACGTCAATGGTAAGGACTTGTAAAAAGTTATAATTACGGAGCTAATAAACGAGTCACTTGTAGCAGGAAATGAACTGTGTGACAGGCTAGTCTGGGCCTCCCCTCGAGGTAAGTGCCGCCCGGCCGTCCGGCGCCGCACGACACTCCCCGCTTTGTAAATTATTCGTGATGCTATCGGACCTGGCCCTCCAGTTTTGGGGTTTAAATATTTATAATAGTTTTAAACGTAATAGGCTACAACTTTGTTGACGCTCGAAATCCATAAGATTGACCCGTTTTTTATGAATTAACAAGCTGTACCCGGCGCGCGTTGCTACGCCACCAACTAAAATAA
This sequence comes from Aspitha aspitha aspitha, assembly GCA_018246895.1. Classification (NCBI taxonomy): domain Eukaryota; kingdom Metazoa; phylum Arthropoda; class Insecta; order Lepidoptera; family Hesperiidae; genus Aspitha; species Aspitha aspitha. The sequence continues at coordinate 13 of DWGJ01005706.1, read as the reverse complement.
ATTCATTGGAATG
>DWGJ01005705.1:0-10144 GCA_018246895.1 Aspitha aspitha aspitha | reverse complement strand
AGTATACTTTTCATCACGCTACAATCAATAGGAGCAGAGCAGCGAAGGGAAATGTTGGGAAAACGGAAGAAGTTACTCCATTTTTGAAGCTCCTACATCCATTAAATAGTGGAGAAATACTTCATCGTGACGACCTTTTTCCGCTTCTCTTATTATGTGACCGTGCGGAGTGTCCACTTTACTTAACGATTTGTTTCACTTGGCGTATCGTTCTAGTTGACGTTTTTGATTACATGTAAATGGCGGTTACACTCTGCTTATTTCACAGCAGCTCTCAGAAAAATTGATGTACAAAATAAGTAAAAGGTTAAAAAGCTAGCAGAAGGAATCATCAGCCTGAAAAAGAGGACCCTTTAACAGTCAGCGGTGCGATTGGAAGTCAATATGATAAGTGCTCACTTCAGTTCACTGAATCGCGGATCGCGTACCTCTTTGTTCCCTACGTATTTCTTATGTTATATGTAAATGACAGTAATAAATAAAACATAACACATAAACCGACATCTACACTAAGAACAAAGGAAGTTGATACGACGAAGTTAATCTCGTCTCTTATCACTTCTCTTACTCGTATATATATATAAAAATCTCGTGTCACGATGTTCGTTTGCGATAATCTCAGAAACCACTGAACCAATGAAATTTTGTACATATCTATTATTTGATCCAACTTAAAAGATAAGATAAATTTCTGAACGCACGATATTTAACATACATATATGATTTGACATGTATAACCACGGCAACGCGTGGTCAGGTCCTAGTGGATATTTAAGTATTTTCTATTACTATTAAGTATTCTTTGTATTTATGTTAAGCTTTCTGTTCTGTGCTGTCCTGTTTATAGACGTAAAAGAATTATTCCACTAGAATACTCATAAAGAAAATGGGGATTATACACAAATAATTATAGATCTCTCGAACTTTTTAAATCTTGTTATTACTTTACTTATACAATCTATATGCACATATAGTATGTGTATGGGGATGATTCAGCTCGTTATGCCTTATTATGACGCGTTAAAGCGTTAATCGATCGACAAACAGCCATCAGGTCCAATAAATTAACATATTACCGGTTCGCGAGGCACACGTTAAATTAATTTTCATTTTTGTTACAGGTAATAATTCGGAGCTCTTCCACGCGATTGCAGATTTCAAACCGATTGTAATGATTTTTAATTTGTGAAATAATCTTGCGTTTTACTACGAGCTCGTCTAACGGTAAGTGAGGTGCAGTCTTAGATGTAGCTCTAGCCTAGGAAATGCTTATTCACTGTTATTTTGTAATAATCCAAGTTATACGTATCGGGAAAGATGTAAAAAAGGAGTATATAATATTGACTGTCTTCACCGGAAACCATTTGGAAAACGCACAATAAGCAACCGGAGTAGGTTAGGTAGTAATCGTTAAACTTCATCAGAATCTTTAAATACGGTTTGTGTAAATCGGACAAACTGGTTGGAAACTATGTGTCCCATTCAGCACTGGATTTTTATGGATTAGTTACCGGATAAATTGATACCGCGTATGTCATCGCTGAGTTTGGTCGTAAAATACTGGCATATTATTACGTAAATTATACGTAAAGCTCATTTATGTAAGGAATTGCGACGATCTCTCCCAAACTCCCCGAACGATGTCCGCTGACGATCTCACCGTTTTCGTGAGGAAATTGGAGTTTCTTATTTTCTAACGCAAATTCTCAAATTATTAAAACAGACGTCTCTCGAGAGCTTTCCCTCGGAAAGAATCCTTTGATGGACTTTAAAAATGAATATACCTTCAACGCAATAAGTAGAATCGCGGCAGCGATAGATGAAAATACAAAAATAGAATAAACGAACATTATAATATTTAATAACTTTCCGGATCCTGAGATATTCAATTTTCGATAAGCTCTCTAATACCAATATAAAATCAATAATGAGGGTTCTCCCGCAGAATAACTTTTGCCTTGTATTTATAATGGCTTGTACGTACCTCATCTGTCAATGACCTAATGATACATCTAACATTTCTCATCTACGATTGGACCAAGCATATTTATTATATTGACCATTAATTAACGTCACTGACACTGACGAACGGTAATATCTATAGTCCAATTCGCGTTATGTCGAAGAAAACTATCGCGGAATTCCTTCGCAGATTATACATACATATATGACAAGTTTTTGTACCTTGTGATGAAATTAAAGATTTGTGTGAAAATGGAAGCTTCTCACACGAAAAATCTTAGCATAATGTTTGTTTTTATAAAGAATCATTAACGTTAATTGGATTTTGCTGATTTTTTCCAATACAATTACCGTGTCAACTTTGAAATATTAGGACGCGATGCCCCGAGGTTCCCTCATTTTCCCCGCTGGTTGCTCCCAATCTCACAATTACGTGAGAAGATTGGAGCTTCCTATTTTTTCCCCCTAAATTCGTTTCACGTAAGTCGGAAATCTCTACGAAGCCGGCACGCGGCGTCTATCCTTTAATAGGAATTAGTATCAGTCTTGTAGACTTATTCAATATACACGAGATAATTCCGAATTAGAAAGATTTTGCTTTTTCATAAAACACTAGCTATGCCCGCAGCTTCGCCCGCGTGGAAATCAATATTTTCACGTTTTTGCAACATTTGTCATTGCTACTCCACTCCTATTGGTTATAGCATGGTGTTATACAGCCTATAGCGTTCCTCAATAAATGGACTGTTCGACACAAAAATAATTTTTCAATTCGAACCAGTAGTTCCTGAGATTAGCGTATTAAACCAAACAAACTCTTCAGCTTTATAATATTAGTATAGATCTATAAACTGTTCAAAACTTTTTGATTTTAAAGTTTTGTCTTTGAAACGAATACATTAAAATTCCATCTAATCAAACCCTTTTATCGTGTCAATTTAGAACATGGGTCTACTCTCAAAATGAGAAGGGTTGAAACCATAGTTCAATAAGTAACTAATTGAACTAGTAAGGTTAAATTTGTTACGATCCACAGATAGGAGCCATCAAGGTAAGGCCACCTAAATACAAGTCATGTTAACTTAGGGGTTTTTTCCCTTGGCCATTGATTTGCCATCCTATCGTTTTAAGATGCTTTTTCTTTTGTGAACAAAGTATAGTTCTATGTAGTAGACTATGTAGGTGTATCAACAAGTATTTTTGTCCATCCTCAGTTTTTATGTCAAAAAGTGTAGAAGAGCTACACTTATTTATTTATTTATTACAAAAGGCGGATTTAATGCTAATAGCATTCTCTGCCAGTCTACCTGCGGGCCAAGCAGAAAACTTTGTAGGCGGTAAATAAAAAAAAAAAAAAATATATAACAATAATAGTAGTAACTTACATAATAGTACACTTCAAGGTCATTTAATATGTACCTACTAACTTATGCCCTAATGGCTTACCAAACTACTCTCGCTACATGTATGTACATATAATAAATTTTCTTGCCCTCTCGGTAACAGCAAAATGAATACGACCCCCTAGTGTGAAGGATATACATGATGGTAATATTAACATCTACATTGAATATACCGCGCCGTGCGTTTGGAAGAAAAAAGAAACGTTAATAATATAGTATTTATTACTCTCCTTGGATCACTGCAACAGGTTGCAATAGGAATTGATGGAAATATTGAATGCACCTCATAATTTATTGGAAAGGAATAGTAAACGGTTAGCAACGTTCCTTGGAATATCGCAACAAGTTCCAATAGTAGATGTAACCATTGAATACACCCCATAATTTATTGGAAAGGATATTGATAGTTGAACCAATTTTAATGAAAATTAGTGTTGAGGTATCTTGATTTTTGGAGAGCGTTGTATTCTTACTTTCCGGATATATTTTTTTAAATAAACAATAATCATGAATTGCGTTCACTTCGAATATAAGAAGTCTACATATCAGTTGAAATCTACACATGAACTAAAATGAAGGAAAATTAAAATGTTAGTAACAATTTAAGACAAATAGACTTTTGGTCATTACAATGCAATTTACTCGTATACCTTTAATAACAGATTATGTGCCTTCAAAAAGTCTGCTTCCAAAACTGGAAAAACTGTAATCAAAGGCAAGATAACCGACTAACGAACGATCGATAAATAAGATTTAACACGTCAAAGGGAATTTTCAAACGAACGAGTGAGTCCCTCTGTAAAAAGAAAAACTTGGAGAGCCAAAGTGACTATGCAAAAGCCACTCCTACTCTTAACCAACGCCCCGTTAGCCAAAAACTTAAAAAAACCAAAGGTCATTCAATAGAAATATTGTGTTTTTTTATTTCTCTATTACACATTGTAATATGGGGGCGAATACTGGTATAAATCAATAAAGGTTTAATTTGTGATGTACGTAGCTAAATCCACAATGTTAATTCATTGATGAAATACGCTGAGTTCAAAACTTTTCATGCAGGGAAAGAGCATCAAATCGCTAACTTTGGCACTATATGGGCATTGAACTTTGCCATATATAAGACGTGGAGACAACATAATTACGTATCGAAAATTAACATTTCATTAGCTTCAAATTCAAATAATTTATGAAGCCAAAATCCAATAACATTTATCTTAAATTTGAAAGACAAATCAAAGTTATACTCTACTGCGTTCTTCTAAAACAGTAATATGATAATAGATAAAAATCACTTATAATAAAACCCGGCGGTCCAAACATAACACAACGTAACAATAAATATTCAATTTTTATTATGCTGTCATAAAATCCAGTACAAAATGAACTTACTCTTTTTAATATACTCGCTTATCATGAATATTGTGTGCTATTGGTCCAGACTTATAAAAAGCGGAAAGTACACACAGACAGCAAATATTTGTCTGAAGGGCGAAAATTCAAAGCCAGCCACTTCTTTATTGCGCCAGGATTTCCCAAATACAGAAGCTATTATATCTGTTATGATTATTTTGTTTATATCTTTCGGGTTCTATTTATCAATCACTGTGATTGTAGTTAACAGAATAGAGAATGAATGCAAAAGTCTTATAATACCAAACTTATGGCAATTTATATCAATTCTCAATAACAGTCCCTGTAGCCCTGTTAGGAGTCGGTTACAGATGTCCATGGGCGGCAGCGGCCACTTGTGACTGCTGCCTACTCGATTGCTACTCTCTTCAAATGAGAAAAATGAAAATGGTGAATTTAATACGACTTCAATCACAAACTCGATGATATAAGCCAATGAGCTACGTGGTCCGTTGAGCGCGCACCAACTTTCCTGCCCCGTCATACAAACTTGAAAAACGGTAGTTGCCGACGACAGACCCGAAATGTAATTAGGCAGATTAATTAATAACTCCAGCATGGAGCGTCTGACACCGCCGTAAATACTCGTCCGCCATTAAAATTTCTTTTTCCGTACAATTTTTCGGAATTCCGCACGAGAGGTTGTGGATGATTTATTATGCGATCTTTAACTCATAAATCAGACCTTGCCGCTCTTCTATAAAGACAATATATATCTGAGCGAAAAGCGTGTAAAAAAGTTTTCATTGCGTAAGTAGTTCGTTTCTTAAATAAGTTTTACTACAATATTACCTTTTAAGAAACTCAAGAACTTTTTGTTTGGACTGAATTCATTAAATGCCGATCATAAGGAATTCTTATTAGGTACTATGTATTTCTTAATGCGTGATGGTATTCATGGCTATTACAATTAATAAACTTACGCTGAAGGTAAACCAATACAATTGGACCCTAACGAGAATAACTTAAATTTATTTAAGTAAACCTACTAACATTGTGCTAGCGCTTCTGAATTTGGACCGTACCAAAATTTGTCAGTGCGACACCGTGTTTATCAGATAACTATTAGTTCTAGTAATATTTTAATTCAAATTAAGTTTTATGTCCGCAGTAAAATCCTTTCGATTAAACTCTAATTTCTCACTTAACGGTTCTAGATTGCAAATCCTATATAACACTTTTGACATTTAAATCTATAAATGGGTATGTAGATATCCTCACGGTATTTTCCATCAGCGCGAGGAAATGTGGACAGATTTGAATTTTCGCAATGTTCTCTCGGATGCATGAAACTCGCCAATCCGCTTTGCGTAGTAAACCGAGGGCATCTTAGTGATATTGAGAGGAGAATCACGTTACTGTGGCACGGTAAATTGGTTCTTGGTAAAATGCTAAGACGGGACACATTTGAAAATATTGAGTCCTCTTTGTTTGCAACGTATATTTTATGAAACCTATTACAATTCCAATATCATTTATATTTTGTCACAAATGATCAACGTACCTGAATTTAGCACGACTGTCATCAAACTTTTATTGGCTACAGAAGATAAGAACTGTGTCCGTACAACAAAAGGTATGGAAATAGCGAAACGTTTCGTTTGTGGTTCGGAAAGTAGCTTTTAGTAGCGCCACAAACTAGTGCCACTTTTGAATGTCAAAGCTCTGGAGATGCTGCAATTAGGCAGGCTTAGCTCTAGTCCCGACACTTTTACATAATCTAAGTCGATGGCATTCAAGCAGTCATCGTGTGACTAGTTGCGCGGATTTCTCACGCACACTCATCTTTTACACGGAATTTTCCCTTTTAAGCGCCTAGTTTTACGAGTTTTGAATTTAGCGAGGATTTAAAAGCGGGTTTATGGTTTTAGATGGGCTACATTTTTTATACTTCCTTTTATTTCCTTGTTTTTTTAACTTTTGTTTCTTTCTATATCCATTGTCTCTTCCTCATTTTTTATGATTGGATTTAAACTAAAATCAAAACTATTTATTGTTTATGTTTCAAATTATATAAATGGTTGTGCTGCAACTAAAAAATACAGGGTTAACATTTAATTGAATTTAATTTATTTTAATTGAATTTAATTTATTAATTTAACAGTTAATAGGGTTCTTATCTTTTCAATTTTGGCATTGAAAGTCGCCACTTAAAGATGTGACATTTTTAATTTCAACCTTAAATCCGGTTTTTTCTAGTAAATTCTAACATTTATCGATAAAATACTGCATTTTAGTGTTCTAAAACCGTCCTCAAATTCAAACTCGAGTACACTATATTAAAATTAGACAAATTTGAATATTTTCAATAATGATTATACATATTAGCTGTCTGTACTGTTCAGCGGAATTCAATATGCAGCGTCGACTGAACTGCGGGCGGCAGATGCTCAATATGACTGGGAACTGCGGCGTTTGACGTCCCGCAAAAAGTATATCTAGGGCCATGGCGGTCCCTGTTTTATTTTACTGCGGTGTCAGTGAATTCGACTGCAAAGTGTTCTCTCCAAATGAAGCTATTTTACCTTTTGCTGCATTCAGTTCGCGTCGTGGCATATTTCATGAGTTTCGCTGGAAGTTACGGTGTCGATTTTACTCGTAATTATAATTTAGATATTGTTGTTTAAGAGTGCTCTAGTTCAATATTCTTACTCGAAAAGTGGCGACATTTACCACTTCGATGTCGCGAAGTGCGGTATTGACTTTACCAAATTTGTACTAGGATGTTGATACGAATGAACAGTTTCAATATAGGTATTTCCTTATCTCCGCATAATAAGAGTAAGCTGCTGTTACTTGGACACTGAATTAGGTTAAAACGATAGATACTTCGTGACAAAGACTTTCTTATCGATGAAGCGATAATATGATCCCTATCTCGCTGGCACGCCGTACTGGCGTTTCATTGAAATGTATGTAAGAGTTTGTCAATAACAATTGCAGTCAAAATAAATACTATAGGTATGTTATATAATTACATAATAAAAAATTGCTTAGTCCGTACTATATTTATTACATACAAAATGTATGGCCACAAAGCAGTTCATTAATTAGACACTGATATCACAGTGAAGCCGACATCAGAAAACTAATTAACCCTCGACTGCTCGAGTGCAATCTCAACACATAATCCCCGTTGTTATGGCAGCATTCGGGTCCAACGGGCCGAACAACGGTCGGCCCCACACGTTCGAATTAGGTCGTGAAGACTCCTATCTTACGCTCTCGCTTACACTGACTGGTTCTAGTCTTCTTCGACGATAGAAGTGCTGATAATGAGAGTTACTCGTGAAATTCATACATAAAGAATATAGTAGGACTCGGTATCTAATGGAAATGACAAGCTTTTATGTCAACTTAAGAGACTATGAAACAACGCTGTGCTTTAATTAAAACAAGTGGTTTCGTGGAAGCTACGTAATTTTCATTGTTTTAAACTTTTAATAATGTATTTCAAATTTCATTTGGTTAAATTACATTTTAAAGACGTCTAAGCTAACAATTGCATTCTCAAAAGTACAATATATTTCATGTGTCCCAGACTAATTGGAAAGTTAGATAAAAAGGAAAATTCTAGTCGTCCCGCGTTGGGCGCCACTCTGCCTGAAGAGTCGCATTGACCTCGCTTGAACGCGTTGTTATTGCATTGCGCCCTCCTCTGTTCCTTTATTGGACAATTCGCATTAAGAAACAGAAGGTTTTCTCCAACTGGTAACGCTTTTAAAATAAATACTTAATTTTTGTGATCCTCCTATTAACGTAGTGATCAATATATACTTAAGTATGTTACCCAAATCTTACAACAGTTTCTCAAACATAGTTTTTGCCTCAGTCGATTCAAAGCCACTTTATGAAGTACCTACTTAATTACTGACTAAACTTATTCCACGCCGTCAACTTATTTTGCCTATGGGCTTCAGTGATCACTAGCATAGGGTCCCCTGCATATTCATTTACCATTTAATACCTTTTTATTCAGCTGTTCCATGTTCTTTAATATGTAGAAACAAAAATTGTAAATTTATTACATATTCAATCAAATTATCCTGCATCGCTTCCCGTGTAAAGTCCGGAATGGTACGGTCGATATGATACTGTCGCGAAACGCCACTCGCACGAAGAGAATTATGCGCATGAAGCGAGCAAAATTGCTTCCGATAACTGTAAAAACGGCTCTGACGAGGTCACGAAGACGTTATAGCGCCTAATTGGAGCATACGTGCAATTACGCGCCTTTACATCCATTGAGAGACGAACTGAACGCCCTCCGAGGGAAGAATACTCAAGTGATGGAACAATTCCACTGTATGTACAGTGTGAATTCTAAAATCTCACTGCCATTTGACTTTCGCAGATGCCAGTATTCAGTTCACTTTACGGAAATACTTTAAACACAGATTTTTTCTGTATGTATCAGATTAAGATAACATTGTCAAACAACACCAAATACCGAATTTCGAAATAGATATCATCATATCCTTGTTACTTTAATTATGATCATTACCATCATCATCATCAGCATCATCGCCGTCGTACTCATTATTATGAGATCATACTTTCGAGTTTCCTACTTTGCGTAAAACTGCAACAATATCTCCCACCAGTGTTCCTCTTACTACTACCTTTGCTTTGTGCGATTCTTATATATTTTCTTCAAACTCGTATCGTATCCCGGAATTAGGACAGTCAGACTCTCTGTAGATGGAGTTTTGGAGATTTTTTTGCCCAAATTCACGCTCAACAAATACACTTTCATGTAACTAGTTTAGAACTCCGACTAACGAGCAGATGAGTGTCCTCTTTGGTGTATTGTTTGCAGCTTGATTATATTGTTACTAGACGAACCGACTACATTTTTAATATGAAATTTCACTGAAAATTTTAAGAAAATCAATACTCCAACTCAAATTGCACCACAGATTTTTACCCGTACATGATCATCAATGGCCTCTTGGTCGAGTGGTTAGAGACCCTGACTGCAAAACCGGAGGTCGTGGGTTCGATTCCCACCCAGGACAATCATTTGTGTGATGAGCACATTTTTTTGTTCTGTGTCTGGGCGTAATAACAGATCTATATAAGTACTATATCGTATGTATATATGTATGTGTATCAACTGTCCGGTCACCATAATACAGGCATTAAATTGCCTAATTTGGGATCAGACAGCCGTGTGTGGAATTGTCCTCGGTTATTTATTTATTTATTTATTTATATATGTATAATCCTATTATGATTTTGCTGCTCTCCAGGTCCACTCTTAGAAGCTTTTAAGACATTTTCTACCACTTCAGAGAATATTATGGTCTAAGTGTGTAGATTCCCTCACGATATTTTCTTGTACATTTAGAGCGACTGATTTAATCTTA
>DWGJ01005704.1:0-10144 GCA_018246895.1 Aspitha aspitha aspitha | reverse complement strand
TTTTCAACTTTGGTCAATACATTAATACGCACTAAAAGATTGGTCGTTACGTTATCTAATATTAAGTAATTTATAAAAAATGGATTGTACATTAAAAAAATACAGAATAATGAAAAAAATGGCTTCATTTTGGTTAACGTACTCGACAGTTTTTTTGAGATATTGAAATTTTTATAACAGCAATCGATAGATCATCAAATTTACAGTCGAACTGTATAAATAACTCAATTTCGTGATATTGGCGTTTACGTTATTTCATATTACAAGTGGCGATATATTTTCAGTTGTAACACAATTCAATTAACATTCCTTTTACTTTTTCAACTACACACATGTTGTTTTCGAATCCAATATTGGAATATATTTATGTGCTGCATATTTATGTAGATTGAAATATCTGCAGAAAATATGCAGCTACAAAGATCTCAGCTATTTAATTGAATAAATAGCGCCGTCTGGCGGCAAGCCATGGAACAAATAAACAAACAGAGCCAACTAGTGTCACATAGGGAACAAAAATACCGCCATCTGTTATTTAGGGCACATAGTTATTCGGACGACTTGAGAGTTGGATATCTATGTTATATATTACCTCTTATCTATGGAAACAACTTAAGCATGATTTATTTAACCACGAGACAGGCAGGCCCTTTCTGCTTGATCATCAAACAAATAAACGTAAAAGTAAATTAATTTGAAATTTTCATTCGTACGCTACTGCCCCTTTACAAGAAGCTGATTGTATAATATTTTTGGGGTATTATATATTTTATTTTTTGTTGGGAGTATTGCGAAATATCATGAGAATCCAGACGAATCTTCGTTGAAGGATTCAAGGATTCCGGGATCTTTGTACGGAACGCACCGCTCTACACGGACTACGCCTGGCCTAAATCTCACTTACATTTGTTTTTCCCGTTTCATGACAACAACATTCTTTTACTGTAAACTAAGATCACTTGAATTATGTATTATCATACTCATAGAGTAAGATAAAGTACATTTAAAAGTTTTAATCTGTTTGAACACTAACATTAGTGACATGACATATAATGTCAGTCAGGCGTCATTGTGACAATTAAATAACAAGGAACTATAACTGCTCTTGTTCAGATAATAACTGTTTTGCTGTTTAACTTAATGGTATAAAAATATTTTCACTGAATTCTGTAGTTTATTGTTTATGCAATTGTTATTATTTCAACGGTAACAGGAAATAATATTAATAATAACCATAGTATTAGTGTAAGTACAAAAAATGTCGGCAGAGAAAGTGCACTACCATAACGTGAAACTATTAATGCAACACAATACGTAAAAATGTTACTATTACTTTTTATACCTTGTTTACATAAATGTTTTTCATACTGTGATATACTGACAACGCAAGACTATTTTAAAATGTGGTATGCTGCTCTACTACGATTCATCCGAAGAAGACTGGTACTGGGTATAATATTCGCGTCTTCACTCACCTACTGTATAGTCAGTTTTCTAAGGGAGGTCAGTAGTAAATTGCTTCTTTTATATTTCATTTACATTGTAAAGTAACTTACAGTTTACTAGTATGGCATGTATTCATAGAATATTCTATGATTTGAAATCGAAGATCTTGTGACATTCCGATATGTTATAGAGAATTTCTTTATTTATTTATTACAAATATGTGTTTTAACTCATTGAAATTTCATTGATGTTCTTATTGTTTTAATGCTAACACCATAAATTGTTCTACCAAGCAGTAATTAACACTTGTACATTTGCTTAAAGACCTAGTTTTAGCTCTTTTTCTAAAAATTTACTCTTTTCGACACTATGACATCTAAACTTGGTTTGATGGTATTATTATACAATCAAAAAAATTATTATTATACAGAATACCAGTATCGCTGTCGCTGGCCGAGTATGTGTTATTGGTACTTGGTACATGGTTGATTATTGAAACAAAACTAACATTGTTATTATGTTATTGCTTCCAGGGTAACAGTCGAAGCATGGTGTATCAAGATATTTCAATGGAAAGAAAACCGTTCATATGGAGGACTCTGCAAGAACACAATGATACCAATGAAATGTGTAGAAATTCTCTGCAAGGAAAGTCTTTTATTGTTGATGACAAAGGTATGAATGGTAACTTTATAATATAATAATAATATCTGGGGACAATTCCACACATGGCTGTGTGATCCCAAATTAGACAATTTAATCTCTGTATTATGGTAATCATACAGATGATAAACATACAATATAGTACTTGTATAGATATTTTTTATTACAACCAGACACAGAACAAACAAATGTGCTCGTCACACAAATGTTTGTCCTGGGTGGGAATGGAACCCACAACCTCCCATTTTACAGTCAGGGTCTCTAACCACTAGACCACCAGCCCAGACCACTTTGTTATAAGCATCCCTGAATTTTCAATTTATATATGACATCTCTTATATATGTATATAAAAATCCAGTGTCACGATGTTCTTTTCCAAAAATCACCAAAACCACTGAACCAATTTCAATAATATTCTGTACATATTTGAGATTCATCTATTATTTGATCCAACATAAAAGATAGGATAGTTTTTATAAAATAAATAAATAATAAATGTCAATTGTCAATACATTTTTACATAAAATAAATTTCTGAATGCACAATATTTGTCATTATGATTTGACATAATGTAACCACGGCAACACATGGTCAGGTCCACTAGTACCTATATAAAAATGTTTTGTGATTTCAGGTTATGTATGTCGGAGAAGTGATATAGCAAAGAATGGTTGTTGCAGCACTGAGACAGAAAATAAAAGATACAGTTGCAACACTTGTAAACGAAATAATTGTTGTAAAATTTATGAATTCTGTGTCTCATGTTGTTTAGATCCCAGTAAGGTAATAAACTTACTATATATTCAAATATAGATAACACTGATTGATATTCATGTTTTAATTATTAAATTATGACTATTTTATATTTGCATTTTATAATGTTTTTTTTCAGAGAGACATGCTTGAAATAGTGTTATCAAAACTGTCAGCTGAAGAAAATGTGTTATTCCATTCGCTGACCGATGACTATGAGCTTTGCTTAACAAAGTGTCGTACAAGTTCTCACAGTGTACTACACGAGAATTCTTATAAAGATCCGATTCATAAGTATTGTTTTGGTCATGAACCTCCCGGAATGGGCCCGCCCGATTAACACATAAAAATACTCAGAAATAGACAATAATAATAAAGTGTGTAGTGAACATGAAATGGGAATGCAAAATATTGTCAAATGTTCTAATTGTCTGATATTGTGCAACTCGTTTCTAACTGCTGACTTTAGAAGTCATGTGTTTGGTGCATCTTACAACAGTTGATTAACTTGTAGCAATATTTTTTACTTGTTTCTCTTGACTTTCCAAAGATTCTGAAAATTTGTAATTCTATTTTTATACAAAAATAGTTTATTAGGTAAATACAGACATGTGTAATATTGTGGGTAAATGAAAATATTGTTAATCTTAAGAGTTGTGAATTTCCGACCAACATAATTTTCTCTTCCCTATTCCACGTTATCTGGTGACGCACCAGTATCTCGGGATGAGCTCAGACTGGATCATGGTGATGTCTAGTTAAGGCACAAGACATTCGCTCGCCCGTCACTCACGAACCCTTCATTCACGCCCTAAGTTACGCTGCGAACCTATTACCTACCTATCTTTAAAGACATATTTAGCAACTGATTACACTAAAGTTGACCTAAGTTGACGTACTTACTGCAACCGATGCTAAGAAACAGCTATACTTTGTTCACATTAAGGATTGTGGTACTTTCATTGCATCTTTTTTTTTTAATAATCATAAAATCTTATTGTAACAATATTCAAGCATAATGTATACTGGTAAACGATCATCTATGATGGAATGCACCACTAAAATATCGTCCAATGAATTAATGAATTTTACAAGTGTTTTCTATTCTAGTAAATTTGTTGTTTAAAATAAAATTAATCGTAAAAATTACATTTGTCAATGATAATAATGTTTTATTTGTTATGTCTACTTATATTTTTAATGATACATTGATTATAAATATGTCAATGTTGTAGCGTTTTATTAATATTTGAAAGTTGTAACATTTTAAAGATTCAAAAGCGAATATTGCAATGTTGTTCTAATATTTAATGATTCTTAATTGGTTTTTATTGTTCTGCATGTAATTTTGTACATACCATATTTTTGTCGATGTCAGTAACTCCCAACTTCACTACGTACCCGCAACTTCTCCAATTAATATTATCCTCAATAGATGTAACAAAGTACAAGTTTTAAATGAGAACTTATTCCATCACAAACTTCCAAGTCACCTTTACATATATAGGAGTCACTTGTCTGTTCAGAATTTTATTATTTCAAAAAAACTAACCTAACATGAATAACGAATTTATACCTTATAATAACCATAGCTAATTAAATTAAATTAAATACGATTGCCTCAGTTGTCATGTTATGATAATTGTAAGAACCGGATTAGTAGGTGAATACTACATTTAAGTTATACAATTTAATAAAGATATGTACATTAATTAATATAATTACTATTCGCACATACTATTTTCAAAACTTGTTTTTATAATATCGATCAATTTGATATGTTCTATCTCTTGGTATTGAAGACCACTCATTGTTACAACATCATAACGTTAATTATTCTGTTTTTAATCAAAGATATGTAACCATATGCTTGCTTGTCAATAATACAATAAAAATGTTATTAATAATACAGTACTTTCTCATGGCATGATATTTTCTGTAATTGTTTTTGTTCAACATTTTATTCAGCCATTACCATTTTCCAGTCCCACCACAGCATTGTGTAACATTCTACTCATTATATTCTCCACCTTCGAACAAATACAGAATCAAAATTTTATCAGCCCACCCGATTGTTCAAGCTTATTCCAAAAACGATTGGTAGTGGTATAAAAGTGAAGTTTTACTATAAATCGTATTAACGAATACAAGTACTGTGATATCGGCGCTCATATTGCAGTAGCGGCATAGGCAATACGGAGGACGATTTGGTAAGTTGTAGCGGTCTTAGCGATTGTACTGTAGATAAAACACATGTTCATCATATCACAATTTTATTTATTCTTTTGCAGTTATTACAACCAACCAATAGTAACATCGATCTGACCCGGAGGGAAATTGTTGAGGTTATATTTGTGGTTATCCTCTCAATAATGGGCAAATATAGTATGTAAAAATACATGTTTGTTACATTACCAATGAAAACTTACGGTCGATACAGAATGAGGCTTATTACAGGTGATTGTCTCCCATCTATACACAATAAGACGACACGAAACGATTTCGACGACGATGACTATTACGATATTCGAACGATGAGTTCTCAGCAATATATTATAGATGGCAGCACATTACTATATGTAATAGTTTTTGTTTCTTGGAAATGTAATAATATAATAACGGTCCATATTTCAATAAGCTTTATAAATTTTCAAAATATATCATGTGTACTTAATAGTCCTCAATACTGTCATAATAAAAAGTGATATTTATAGTGAGATCAAAACTTAATATAAATCCACCCAAGAACAGCGCATGCAATTCAAATAATCTTGCCACAGAGCATTTTGTAGTATGTAATAATTCTACAATTTCTAAATAGAAATTGTAACGTTTTGAGATCTCAAACCTGTACCTAATTAAAGTCCATTATATAAAGTTTAAACTGAACCTTCATTTACTGTACACTTTACCTACTTTTAAGATATTTTTGTACAATGATTTCAGTTTGGTCGCTTTAATTAATACCTTATCTTTAATACTAGTACTATTGACAACTATGAATTTTTGTTATTATGAAATGGCAACATTTTTTTTTTGTGGAAAATTCTATAAAATTCACGTGTATTATTTTCTCTCACATTATGTTCTTTACTGTACATTCAATTATACTGTATAAACTTAACCAGATGTTAACTTAGTTAAATTATTATGAAATGTTCAATGTTATTGTACACCATTTAATGCGAATCGTGTATAAAAATATTTTTTTACAATCATTATAAGTATTTTTCTCTCAATCCTAACAAAGAAAACCCCTACCAGTATCTAATAACGATCCTAACTAATCAGATTCCTTCGCAAATAGTTTGCAAACGTTTTGAATGCGTCCGTTGTCTATATAGTTATTTCCAGGGCTGTCATTTAATGTAGTGTCAAACTAATTGGAAACAGCACGGCTAAATGGTGTTGTTATTTTTTTTAATCCTTCAAAGGAAAAATATTCAACAATATTTTTTTTACAGAATAGTTCTTGTTTATATATTGGTATAACGAAAATATTTTTTTTACGGGAGTAGAGTCTGCAGATAATAACATAAATTAGCTATTAAGTAACTACTAAAGTTTTTTCCTACAGTCAATTTCTATTACCGCTATTCTACAAATACTTGTAACTGAATAATAAATAGGTATACATTCGCACGTGACACGAAGAACTCGATATAACATCACGCTATGAATGATAGGAGTGGAGAAGCAAAAACAGGAAAATATTGATTTACACGCGGACAAAGCTGCGGGCACCGCTAGTATAAAATATATGAGCGGGTTTGGCTATGGCTGCTTTCAATTGCGTGATTCCTCTCCGCTGTAGGTGTAACGTAGGTACCTACAACTTACGGTACCCGCCATCAGACATCATCAGCAACAAAAACAAGCCAAAATAATATGTTTTAAACATTTCAAAAGTCAAGAACATTATACACTATAAGTAGGTTTAATAGGTAGGTTGACCTAATGCACAATTCGTACAATCTGGGACACATTGCGAAACGCTGATCTAGTCATACAGATTAAAGCTCATTCATTCATACAAAAGTAGTTAGGTACTTAATAAATCCCTCACTGTAAACTAACTGCAATAGATTATAGTGATAGTATACATCTATTAGTTTAAACAATGCTCATCTAATTTCTGCTGTGATATTACTGCTTTGCTACATTATTTTGTCGCTTAATGTTATAGCAATGTCCATTTCTATACGTCGAGTCTAGTAAAACACTATTTTCCTACGCAACTGTAACTGTTTCACCTGAGTTTGCAAAAAGTTTAAATTAAACATTTACAAAAATTATGTTACATGTATAAGAAATTACTTACTGTCTTTATTATTTATTTCAAATTACGTTGTACTTATTTAATACGTACGAGCATAAGTAAATGTACTACGTATCTAATGCAAAAACGTGTTGTTGATTATTTAAAAAACTTGTTGGAATTATTATACCTAACACACTTAAAATGTGTATGTTCCGATAGTGTACTATGCATTACAAATGTAAAAGATATATGTATTTTCTAATTCTTCAAAGATTGATTAAGAATAATAGTTATAAAATCTACTATCGAGAGCGATAATGATAAATGACAAATAAAACGTTTTGTTCATAAATCTTTAGAAGCCGCTGACTTATCCGTGCTGCAACGCAATACGACCTTCTTCTGTAGTTTTGTCTGACAGTTTGTGTGCCACGGCGGTTTCAACGTGTCGTCTATCTGAACTGTGACTCAATAATGTTAAGGTAAGTTATACTAGTTTTATTAATATCAGCTACAATGCAGAAGGTAGAAGTGGTAATGATAAAATCCTTTATCGAAAATTCTATACTTTAAGCGAAAAGTGTCTATAAAAGGACTTGACGAGATTGTCGCCAACTGAAACCAGAATTCCATTAGCATTATTCGTGTGCATTTTAAATTAATATAAATATTAAATTGCCACTGACAGTTAAAAGTATTTCATAAAATTGTACCTAAGTGATATTTTTTAAAACATTAATAAAGTTATAATTATACACTTGACACTCTAATAAAATCCTCATCCTCATAATTAATAAATATGCTAACAAACAAATCTTCGTAGATCGATAGATTATGACAGATAAAAAATGTTCTACCTCAGATTTCTTCCGCATCGTCTGTGATTTGTTTACAAACAATTGATTATAGATTGATTCTCTCTGTAGGTACTTCCGTTAGGTACCTACAATCCATGGTCAATTATTTAGCATGTCTAAAATAAGTTTATTCAGTTATTATTCGATTTTGCAAGATTTCGAATCGTAATTAATTTCAGCCGTTATTAAAACTTAGGTGAGATTTATAGCGTGGTAGCGTAGGTAACATTTTAGCTATACAATTAACGATACATACATACATATCGTAAATAATCATACAATTAACGATATGCAATCAAACATTAAATCTTCCTATCGTTTAACATTTACACATTACAAGCTTTTGCCAGCAACTTCGGTCGCGTGGAATAGTGACTTTGGACAGAATTTTAATTTTTTAGGATATTTATATTGCAAATAATACAAATAAAAACGATTAATAAGCAAATGAACAACTTCTCTCTGATCTACACGAATAAAAAATGTAACTGCTTCAAATAGAACAAAACGTTATTTAACCAAAACTGTCTCTCTAAATAAATATTAGATTAAGAAAATAAAATCGCTGTAACTGTTTACACTACATTTTTCACGTATAGTTTCAATCCCTACTTCCCTGCTTACTATGAAAGACCAGAAAAATACGCTTAAGTTTAATATGCGTCTATTTATTGGAATGAAAGCAAACAATTATTTAATCACCCGCAAAAATACCAGTTTTTGTTTTACGAAGAACATTAACTAAAAATTCCTGTAAACGAATCAAAATCATTGTAGCGGAAAAAAATAATACTCGCATGCATCTGATCCAGTCGTCTACTCCACGTGATATTTTCCCGCCATGCGGTCGCCGCGCCGCGCCCCGCCAATCGCGCGCCTACCGGCTCACCAGGCCAGGTCAAGTTCATACTATAAAATCAATTCAACATTAGATAGTCAACATTAGATCGTCACAAATCTAATGTTAGATATTTTAAAGATCAAATCATCTTATCATTAAATATTTGCCATGTTATTTACTTTACAATTTGGTTAGAGGCAAAAAATATATATAATTAAGAAATAATAATACATTTACCCAACAATTATCCAAGCCTACTGGTTGAACGTGAACAAGAAAATTTCGTTTAAAGTAAATTGTGTACTCTAGTAACATCTCGTTCTTCATTTTTATACCGTGACCTGCAAACGTAGCTAAGTAGATAATTAGTTACACTTACCCAAATAAAATTATTGGAATCAAATTTCATTGTAAAAATAATATAATTATAATTGTTATTTATACCTAACCACAATTCGTATTCATCATTAATAAATTACATTAAAGATTACACAAATACGGTTTTTACACAAACTCGGTAAACCAAAACGCAGGTAGTAAAACTTTTTTAGATTGTTTTCACAGTAACCGGAGACGGTCTAATGCACATCATTAATAGCCGGTTGATGGGATAATTTAATTTGTTTTGTGAGAGACATCCGAGAGACCTAATCGTGGTAAATCTACAATTTATTGCAACTATATCCTTGTAGTATTTTATACGTTAGGTGCTATCCAGACTAGTTTACATTCACTTTCTTTTCGCATTAGTTCTAAGTTACTTTCACTTTTTGAATAGCTGTTGAGACAGAAAGCTTTCAAAGCATTTTCGGTGTAACTCATATTATCGTCATAAAGATAAACCTACTTTAGTTTTTGCGAGGCCTAGTTTCGCTATATTCTATTTGTTGATTGATTACAATTGTAAGATATGTAGTTATAATTTATGTCTACAGTTTGTATTATCGGTCATTACCTAACTTTTACGAAGTTATGTGCGTTAAAGGGTTAACGGTGATATAGGTTTTGGTTTTCTTCCTCATTTATGATAACGTTACGTTAATTTCTTTACGATAATGGCGAAATTCGATGACATGAGTAAATGTTACTTATAATTTACCTACCTACCTACCTAGCAATTTTTGCTAAAATAACTCAAACGTAGTAAAATACACTTAAACAACAATATAATTTTGATAACATAATCTTTACATGTTCAGTCAACATGAAGGAGGTGCGTCTAATCGTATAGGTATTTTTTTTTTTAAAGATTTAAAAGATTTATTTGAACAAATAACAAAAATACAAGTTGATATATTCGTAAAAGGCTGCAATAGTTGAAA
>DWGJ01005703.1:0-10145 GCA_018246895.1 Aspitha aspitha aspitha | reverse complement strand
ATAGAGTAGCAAACGAGCAGGCAGCAGTCACAAGTGGCCGCTGCCGCCCATGGACATCTGTAACCGACTCCTAACGGAACTGATCCTAGACAACGACTAATGTACAGGAGAACGGTTGCGTTGCTGACACTCTTTTACCACTCTCTGTATTTTCATCAAAATCGTTATAAAAATTATGTTTATCAGAATGAAGAAAGATTTAATTAGCGAAATTTGACGTTATAAATTATTGAAATATGGTTGTTGCTAGCTTTTTTACGGTTGTCCGTTACGATGTGCAGTAACTAAAGCTTTAATATTTCCTTATATTGATCAATTAATATCAATGTTCCCCTAGTAATACATATAAACAACGATTATATGTAGATTCAAACATGCATAGTCGATAAAATATATTTATGTACATTTCGTGTTACTTTTATTTTCTTTGCATTAATTTTAAGTGAAATAGACACATAAATTGATTTTATCTGTAATATATTTTGTTATCTATGCCACAGATAATGGCATGACTAGGTCGTTATCGGAAAAATAGTTTTAAGATTAAATAGACTACTCGTAACAAAACCTGTTATTAATTGTTTGACATTAAACATTGTCTCTCTGAAGCAGGTAATTAAAAATCTTTAATTACAACAAAAATGCAAATAAAACAATATAATTATAATAATCTTTATTTAATGACTAGCTGTTGTCCGTGGCTTCGCTCGCGTTGTGAAAATATTAATTTTGTTCACATGTTATACCGTGGTTGCGCTTGTAGCGCCATCTATAAGGCTTAGGTATTTTTTTAAGTGTTCCCTTTGGAAATTAGATATTAATGCGCGAAAAAAGGAGTCTATGTTAATCTCCGGCCCTTCGAATATCTCCAAAACAAAATTTATATCGAACGGTTGCTCTGTTTCGACGTTAAAGAACTATGTATTAAACATTTAATAGTATTGTTGTTTTCACTATGGTTTTGAAAAAAACTACATAAAAATATACATACATAGGTTAGATGTGACCGTAACTTAATGGGATCCTTCAATGGCGCGTTTTCAATAAAATATCAACTAAATAGCATATTCGTTAATATTTTAAACATTTCCATATAATAATAATGACAGAGATATGTTAACATTACTTTTTTAAGGTTATGATTTAAAAAAATTCACGGTATACCAAATATAAGTTTAGTGTTATACGCAAATAGTTTTATTTATAAGCGATAATTTACTGACCATTTATAAGTAGCTCAATTGACGTATACGAATAACGTGCATTTATTATAGTTTTAAACTATACCCAATATATTTCAAGATTTCAAGATTTCAAAGATTTCAAAGATTTTATTAAACAAACACACATTAAAATAAATTGACAAATACCCAATATATTTGTATAAAACACGTGTGGTATGGCATTGACAAGTTTATGCCGCGCAGTATTCTAATATTAAACGAAGGCCATTTAAATGGCCTTAAAAAAGCCTAGTTTCGGCCAATTGCACAAAAACGAGCTCGTCTTGTGCCTACCTATCTAGGTCTATGAGCGCGTACATACTGGTACATAGATACGTCTATCGCATGTATTATCTGTATCCGCATGTAATGACAGATAAATAATATGGAAGCAAAACATACCTACATATTTTTACGAGCGTTTGCCAGCGACTTCACTCGCACAGTAAATTATTCTTTTATGAATAAAAATCGTAAAATTTAAATTTTACCTGTCTAATATCCAAATTGACGAATTTTCATACAATTTTTCGATCTCTCTTAACCTTTTTTGGGTGGAATTTTCAAAAATTCCTTTTTCAATGCTCACTTACATAATATATTAAGCCTATCTGTCATAGTTCAGCTTTTAGTTTTTTTGCAGTTTTGTCAGTCAGTACCTTCCTGTGTTATATAAATAGATACACGTTTTAGAAATGTATGCATAGATGATAAAAAATTCAAATTAAAATTACTTATTGCCTAAGTACAGTTTTTTGTTTAATTAAAAAAAATAGTGTCTATGGTATATACTAACCAATCTAGCCAACAAAAAAAAATTCCAATCATTGCTACTTATTGTATTATTAATACAATCCTTCACGTTTATTAGGTAACGTCTTGGCTATTGTCATTATGTAAAAAAATCCCGGCCAATGTGCGTTATCATAAAAGTAGATACAATATTTACATTGTGTTACAATTGGGAACAAAACGATACAATTACAACATTATGTAACATATTTATCAGCGAGACACAACATATAAACGCATCGTGGTGTAACTTTGTTCAAATATTATGCTACCACAGATGCAAGCTAAATAGGTACCTATATCATAAACAAAAGTGGCCTGGATTTAAGCAACTACATATTATGTATTTAAATTTCGAATTCACCTAACATCCATTGCTTGATAGAGATAGGCATATGTATGAACAGTAGGGCGAGTGAGACACTGAATTGGTATAATTCTCTCGCTGGTACGTGTGGCGGGAAAAATGACAATTACACTTACAAATTAGTTTTTGTTAGAAAAATGAATGAACATTACCCGTTTGCATCAAAATATGTACCTATGTGGCGAATATAAGCATATAAAAGGAATACAGTGAACAAAGTATTCGAAAAACTGTTTCCTAGAAGATAGTGTGAAGTCCACGACAGTTTTTCACGAAGTCAATATGTACATTTATTCACAACTAGCGGCCCGCCCCGGCTTCGCACGGGTGTAAATCAGTATTTCTCCACTATTTAACGAATGTAGGAGCTCAAATAATGGAGTAACTTCTTCCGTTTTCCCAGCATTTCCCTTCACTGCTCTGCTCCTATTGATTGTAGCGTGTTGAAAAGTATACTATAACCAGTTCAGGAGTATGAAAAATAATTGTAACAAGTTTCGTTAAAATCCGTCTAGTAGTTTTTGTTTCTATAACGGTTATACAGACAGACAGAATTGACTTCTCTACAGATTTATTATAAGTATGGATTGTATTAAAATTGTTTTGTTCATTTCAAACGCGGACGAAGTCGCGGGCACATCTAGTACACAATACACTCTTTATTGCATAACATATACATAGTTACAGATATTGATATGATTATAAGAAAAAAAGCATTGGCTAATGGAGTCAAGAGCACGGCAGGTTTGTAAGGACGGAGATATTTGGCACTCGGTGTACCCTGCCTGCACCATTCAGGACCTAGCGTGATGGTACGTATGTTATGGTGACCGGACAGTTGATAAACATACAATATGGTAGTAATATAGATATTTTTATTACAACCACACACAGAACAAACGATGTGCTGCACACGCAAATGTTTGTCCTGAATGGGAATCGGAGCCACGAGCTCCGGCTTTGCAGTCAGGGTCTAAGCAATCAACGAGGCCAGCTATTGGTATAGTTACAAGGCTTGGACAAACGTTGTTGCAGGTTGTAAGCTACCGTCTCATGCCGCTGATGCACGGTCGATGAGAGGTCGGTGCGGTCGCGTGTTGCAGCACGGCAACGGATTCTATAATCGATACAAGACATCACGGACGCGGTGCGCGCCCGTCGCACCCCGCCCCCGCCGCCCGCCGCGTGTCACGTGAGCTGTGACGTCACCGACACGCGGAGCTTCGAGAATGATCGAGAATGTTCGAAAGCGATCAGTGGACGACTGACGCAGTTTGACAATCGCTATAGAAATAGAAATAGTAATAGAAATAGAAATAGGAATAGAAATAGAAATACTTTATTGCTTTTCAGTTTAGGTTTATTGCAATATACGAGTAAGTAGCCAGAGCCTCCTTTTAAGCAAAAATATGCTATGCTATGCGGTGTTAAACGGCGTTTTGACACGGAGGTTTGAAACAGTGTGGACTGGTGTATCCCAACGAAGATCCCGGAGGGGAATCTTGCGACTGAATTTTACACCAGTTATCTTTAACCGATTGATCTGAAATTTGGTATACACGCTTATTCTGGATGACAATGCACGCTTAGCTACGTGACGTTATTCTAATTTCAATATGACGGATCATGCAAGATGGTGGTCTAGTTAGTTTTTCTGCACTACCACAGTATGGGTATCAAATGAAAGGGCTTGATGAGGAGAATACGAATATTAATACAACGTCACAAATAAAAACTTGTTTTTAAAAAGTACTCGGATTAAAATACAATTTTCATTCGTTTAGAATATTTAAACATACCTAAGCGTTGTATATTTGTAGTGATGTTGCCATGTAAGCGTCGTATATATGTAGTGGTGTTGCCATATGTAGCGTGTTCTCTGGCTTCCCCCGGAAACCGTGACACAGTGACCGATTTTTGGATTCCGTAACTCGATATCCGAGGTCGTGGTCTTCGGAAACTACTCCGTGGTATGGGGTTCGGTTCTGTTATTAAAATCAGGAGAATTGGTATGTGATAATATGGTGTATTACATGTGTCCGCGGCTTCGCTCGCGTGGAAATCAGTGTGTCGCAAAGTTTTTCCCGCCTAAATACCGACCCCGGGAGAGTTCTAGGATACAAAGTCCCACTAATTCTCGTTATTCCCGTGTAAATCCCGATCCCGCGGGAACTCCGGGATAAAAAGTAGCCTATGTGTTATTCTGGGTCTTCAGCACCTACATACCAAATTTCATCGTAATCGGTTCAGTAGTATTTGCGAGAAAGAGTAACAAACATCCATACATACACACAAACATTCGCATTTATATTAGTAGGAAGTAGGATGAAAACGTACTATTTCAATTTATTGATGCCTTTGAGGAAGGTACAGTTTCTAGTTTTACAAAAAAATTGAGGGCTTTTGATAGTCTACCAGTGGCAGTCTTATCTTCTTTATATGGAAGGAAATACGTATCCAGTAATAGAACACTAAAATAGATAAAGATAATGATTGTGTAATGTTAGTAATGCGAGCAGTTTTGATATGACTGCGAACAATTTTGTACAAATCTGAAAAGTTAGCCGCAAAACTATATATTCCGCATTTCCACACCTCGCGAGGAAATAATGTTGAATATCAATTAATTAAAACCGGCGATAGATTAAAAAAGCGCTGGCCGAAAATATTCTAAGGGACGCCAATAAAAAGGAAATGTACAATGAAAAAAAAATTCGAAAAAAGAACGCCCAGCTGCCATCGTTACGCCGAGCCACGTTTAGCGTGGGGGCGAGACGGTGCTATGCACAGCGGGGCGCGAGTGAAAGAGAGCAATGTATGGGGATTAAAGGAACTTGACGGAGGATTAATTTTATTCTCCCGCATTAAATGTGTACCGCGCTTTAAATCTAATAGGTCGCGAGTCGTTAATTTTGTTTACAGATTTATGGCCATTTTATTGACGAACATTTCATAAAACACGTTTTCTCGAAGCACCTATAGGTAACATATTTATTATATTAATCGAAATAAATTCTTAATGTACTAATGCACTTTAAGTGCATACTTTATTTAACACAGGATCAAGACTTAGACTTCAAGGTCTTAAAAGATCTAAGCAGTGTTGTCATATTATGATACATCAATATACCTAACCATACAATTCTCTGCAAGAACACATTAAATTTGATATTTATTGATATTTTAAAATAAAGTAATGAATGTTACATAAACTTTTTAAAATAATAACCAGAATAATCCTACACGAGGGTTGCATGGGTTATTATTAAAATATCTAACAGACTAACTCAACATCAGTCTGGTTGGGAATCGAACTCGGGACCGTGCGTACTAGACCATATTCTCTAAGAAGAAAAGTAAGGAAAAACCTTTCAATAAACTAAAGGGATTCATTAATAAGCTCATACTTTTTACTTGAATTTCGAACACATCAAAGTTCAATCACCTTACGAACATAATGACAGAGATAGATCTATTAATGTATTACACGAGACAGAGATAGAAGATGTGGAAATATATCGAAAAGGCGGGAACGAAAATAAACGCGTTCTGTTAGGTTTAAAGGAGTTTTCTTTAGAACTGCTTAACTTTACATGGCGCGGTAATATCTTGCTTATTAAACTACAAATAAAGATAGTACGATATATGTAAATATATAAGGCCGATACTCAATGTTGCTAGATATACTGCGCAATATTCTACAACATAAAAAAGATAATTCAAATTTAGAACTACATGTTTTCCTTTGAATTCAATGAGGATATCGCTGTATTGTTCCAATTTCATGGAATATAAAATAATTCAAACTTCGAATGGCATTTTTTTTGTTATGTAACGAAGACACAGCTTCTCTGTATTCTTCCATTTTCGAATAATATAAAAAAATATGTTCCGAATAAAACGCGCGCTACCTGGAATTTGCCTGTAAAAATATCGCGTAGTTTTCGAACAACCCTTTTCGGGATTAAAAATAAACGCGGCATTTGTGATTACCTACATATCCCATATATGTGCCTACATATGTATCCCATTCACGTTATCCATGGAACGATGTAATCGATGAAAAGCTGGTGACAGGCAAAAAATCGTTGATGACAGATAACTTTTTAAATAACCCCACTCTATATTATCTATGGACATTTTTTTATGTTATCCAAGAGCATGAGGTAAGAATCTCATACCGAGGTTGGTGCTACAGAACAATTGTGCAGTGGCTACTGGAACCCACAGATATTTTTCGAGTTCTAGATTATTCAGAATAACATTCGCGATCATATTTTGTTGTCTATGCGTCTGTTCCTGCCTCTATTCGGTACCTACGTATAAGTTAATTAAAAATAACGGTGAATACGCATTTTATATGCAAATCTGCTTCATTTTGGACTGCACCAAAATAAAAAATAAAAAAAGTTTTTTGAATCATTTTCATTTTACGAAATTAACAAGTTATTTACCTGGTCTTTGTAAGTATTTGATGTATCTCAATTTTTTTTCTTTTTCTTTATTTTTTATAAATAAATTAATAACTGCGACAATTCCACTCACGGCTGTCTGATCCCAAATTAGGCAATTTAATGCCTGTGTCATGGTGACCGGACAGCTGATACACATACATATATACAAACGATATAGTGCTTATGTAGATAATTTTATTACTTTACAAATTCTATTGGGAATGAAAATTGTACTGAACTACATTTTCAAAGACAGACATTTATTTGCACAAATATGGATACATTTCAGGTGTTACAGAATTATTATTTCAATCAATATTATACCTTTTACGACGTACAAATTGTGAAAGCTTAGATGTCTGTGAAAAATTGCAATCCTTTTGTGAAACTGTAACTGAAAATGTGAAATGACCCTCATTAATGTTGTTACAGTAACTGCCCGTCACCAGAGATCGATGAAAAGTTTTACGAAACTCATTTGTCGAGTGAGAAGCTTATAGACTTTGTGGAGAATATGGATGAGAAAATACTGAACAGCATCACACCTGGGTGAGTGGCATTTTGACAAAGTTCTTCGTCAAAACAAGACAAAGACATTATTTTGCACAAATATGGATAAATTTTAAGATGTTATAGAATTAGTTCAATCCATTTTGTCCTTTACAGCTAATAAAAAAATTAATTTATAGGTAGTATGTTATTTATCATTACTTAATTACTTAATATTGTTCAATTATTTCCGACTTAAAAACGAGTTGACTTATGCTCAAATTGTCATTAAAACTAGTAATTTATGATCAGAATTTTAATGTAATTGGCTTTAATGACTGCAGATTATTAGGTGATTTTCCAAACACATACGCTTATACGAAAGCGGCCGCAGAAGATATTGTCAAGAAATATGCAAGAGGACTTCCAGTAGCTCTGTTCAGGCCTTCTATTGGTAAGTATTTAAAACATGACTCCATCTATTAAATGACAGTGGTTGCCAAGACAACCGTCAAACGCGTAGATCCTACTAATATTATAAATGCGAAAGTTTATGTGTGTGTATGGATGTTTGTTACTCTTTCACGCAAATACTACTGAACCGATTACGATGAAATTTGGTATGTAGGTAGCTGAAGACCCAAAATAACACTACTTTTTACCCCAAAGCTCCCGAGGGATCGGGATTTACACTGGAATAACGAGAATTAGTAGGATCCTAGAATTCTTCCGGGGTCGGTATTTAGGCAGGAAAAACTGACACACTGATATCCACGCGAGCGAAGCCGCGGATACATCTGGTATTTATATAATTGGACTGGGTTATTTAAGATCACCTACTGAACGGGGGGATAAATCGTTTTCTTAGGGTTGGCATGGAGAAGTGAAAGGTAAATAAACAGGTACCTAACAATAAAAAGTCATGGAAATACCATAAAGTTTTCGCATACACACAAATCTGCACCTTACTAATGAAGGTAACATACATACATGCAAGTAGCTTAATTATAATCATCACAAATAAAGACGCCTAGTTTATTTATTTATTTACAACCTTTTAACTCGCCATGTACTTTTAACTCTGTCAAGAAAGTATCGGGAATGGATTATTTGATTATGGTTCTAGATTCAAATTTTTGTTTTTTTTGTTGCTGTTAGATTGGCACAACTGTTGTCCATTTTGGCGCGGAGTTTGAGTTGCATCTGTTATTAATATTAAATAAAGTGCTGTTTTTAGTTATATCATATCTAGTGTGTGCGAATTTCGTAATGGACAAAGACATCGAACAAAAAGAGTTTTTTTGCATCATCAATGGAATTTCGTGTTCGGAGTCACTGTAAATTTTACAGAAGGATTACGGTGAATGGACTTTATCAAAAACTCGTGCTTATGAGTGGTACAAAGCGTTCAAAAGCGGTCGAGATGTGATGGAAGATTTGCCCCGCTCTGGTAGGCCATCAACGTCTGCAACTGAAGTTAACATCGCAAAATCAAGGAAATAGTGACTGAAAATCCGCATTCAACTTTCAGAGAGATAGCCACAGAACTTTCTGTATCTCACGAGTCGAACCGTACTATTTTAACTAATCATTTGGGTATTAAACATGTTGCCGCTCGGCTAGTCTCAAAAGACCTGAATTTTCTCCAAAAAGTCAATCCCATGAGAGTCGCTGAGGACATGCTAGAACGAGTCAATTCTGACCCAACATTAATGAAACGTATTGTTACTGCTGCCGAGACATGGATTTACGAGTTTGACATGCAAACTAGTCAACAAGCTTCGGAGTGGCGCCTTCCAACTGAAACGAAACCGAAAAAACCACGCCAAAGTCAAAGTCACGCCAAAGTGTTGTGCACCCGGAATTCTTGCCGGAAGGTCAAACGGTACATAAGGAATATTATTTGAGCGTTATGCGGCGTTTAAGAGAGCAAATTCGACGAAAAAGGCCAGATTTGTGGAAAGAAATTCTTGGATCTTGCACTATGATAATGCGCCTTCGCACAAGGCCATCATTGTGAATGAATTTTTGACCAAACACTCAACATCGAGCAATCACCATATTCACCAGATATTCTTTCTTTTTCCTAAACTCAAATTACCACTTCGTGGCACCCGTTTTCAATCGGTAGAAAACATATAGAAGAATTCGCGGCGAGAACTGAAATCAATTCCGAAAACGGCGTTTAAAAAATGTTTGGAATGGATTATTCGTTGGCGTAAGTGTATTGTTTCTGAAGGAGCATACTTTGAAGGTGATAAAATAAATTTGGATGAATAACAAACAGTTTATGTATTATTGATCTTTTTCCGATACTTTCTTGACAGAGTAGTATGTATGTTTATCCGGGTGGAATGTTGCGACTGAATTTTAGACCAGTTATCTTTAATCGATTGAGCAGAAATTTTGTATACACGCTTATTCTGGATGGTAACGCATGCTTAGCTATGTGACGTCATTATAATTCCAATATGGCGGATCATGCAAGATGGCAGACTAGTTAGTTTTCCTGCATTACCACAATATGGGTATCAAATGAAAGGGCTTGCTAAAGAGAACACGAAAAATAATCTTTAAATTAAATCAAACTAAACAATTTATTAAATGAGCAGTCACAAGTGGCTGCCTCCGACCATAGACATTCTAACAGGGCTGTAGTGACCGTTATTTGAAGCAGCTTGAATTCAGTTAGTACATATAAGGTGTTATTAATAATTAGTTGATGAGTATACTTTAGTAACAGGACTCCAGAAATGGGATATATTAGTTATATTCATCCATTTAGTATGTGTTAGTAGGTGCAGTTAATGTTAGTAGCTA
>DWGJ01005702.1:0-10145 GCA_018246895.1 Aspitha aspitha aspitha | reverse complement strand
TTGTTTAATTTTAAAATAGCTACCCTGTAAAATGTGAATTTTGAGTTGTGTGAGTATTCATGAAAAGCAGCGATATAAGCAAATTTAAATACCACTTGCTACACTGAGGAAGGAAAACATTGCAAGGAAACCTGAACATCTTAGATGTTTTATAAAATGAATAGTTTGGAGATATGTCAAGTCTACCAATCCGCAATTGGCCAGCTGGTATAATAAAACCTTTATACTATGAGAGGAGATACGTGTCCGGCAATGGAATAACATAAGGGTGGCAAAAACATATGGAATACATGGCATATGTTTGTCGACGAGATGTCGGCAAATAAATAGCAACCTTGTTTTCGTTAATAGAGTTTACGATTAAGCTAATGAAGCTCTTATATACTGCAAGACAAACTGGCATAAGTTCTTTGATGAAATTGCTGATTTGTTCTATCTCTCCATCATACGTTATCTCAGTACATACTCATAAATGGTGTATGAGTGTAGCGTCATTAATATCGTGTATATCAATTTCACATTTAACTACATGTGATAAATCTCTTCTTTCTTTCTTTAAGCATACTGCATAAGCATTGGTGGTTTGCTTCAGAGGCAGAGCGAAAAGTGATTCGAGAAGTAATGTGGTTGTATTTTGACCAGTAACGGTTGCAGCCCTAAAGTAATTTTATCTCCAGTTCCAATACCTATTTTATTTTATGTGCTCACAATGCAAAGGACAGTACAATCAAGGATGACACCTGGAAGTAATAATCAGTTCGTTTGAATTATGGCTTAAATTTAACAGAAATATTACGTTGATGCTTATCCAATGTGAAGTTCTCTACACCTAATTAGGTATCTATCCTGAAATTTCGAAAACCCAATAAGCAATTAAAACTTTTGTAGAAAACATCTGATATAAACTTTGTCTTGTTCGTAACTAAACGTGGGAATTTCAGGGATATATGAGTATATGCGAAGGTTAGTACATGTTGTTTTATTATCAAGCGTACTTCAGTTGATTGCATTACCCCGGGGGTCGACTTAAGGAGAATGCTGTTGACCATTAATTTTGCTCTTTGCAACATCTAATTTTTAGGTTATGACTTTAATAAAAAATGTAATTTGATCCAAGCATCTTTAAATTGACAGCGAGGTTATTGAAAATAACATCATCAAGCCCTATCATCGTTGTCGTTATTGAGAAAGAGCTGTTAATAGTCATAAATTAGTCAATGACATTATATCATAAATTCTAATTGACTCATAACCCATAAAATGATTATTCACATTCGATCATTTATTGCCATAAATTGATGATCCACACTGGCTTCTACGTTTATAACTTATCATGAATAAGTGCTTAATTATTCTGATTAAGATTAGAAATAAGCCGGAAAACAAAAAACAGAAGATTTAATAAATCCTCTTTAATCGGCGTTACCGACAGGCCTAGTTGATGCTAATAAACGAAAAAGGGTTTTATGGACGTTTATTTTTATCCAACAACTTAGGCTTTAGATATTCTTATTTTTACAATCCAATTAAGCGCATGAGTCCGTTGAACCGGCAATTAACCCTAAATTTGCATTTTTTACAACTTAATACACCCCTTTGTTTGGTCCTTTATGAGCTTTCTAAGCTTTAGTTCAACCCGACAGACGCTAATCTGAATTGCTAACAGTGTTACTGACGAGTACATCACTTAAGATATGGGGATAAATCTTACAGAAGATAGAAAGCTTAATTAAACCGGTAGAGGATACAGGATATTTCAATATTTATGGCTTCCGACAAAAGGAATACCGGTGAAAATATATACATTACTAAAACAACCACGCGAATAATAGAAAAAAATATAATACACAACATCACGATTGAGATGTTAATATTGTAGGTCATAAAATACAACTATACCTAATGCTCTATAAACTCTCATCTTCCATTGCAAGTCCCATAGAAATTGATTGAGACAAACACAGAATATAATTTAAAAACTATTTTGGTACGTACTAGTAAGATACATAGACTTATAGACTTAAGAAACAGTTATATTGATATAGACAAAAACTTCAATTATTCAATTAATACAGCTGTGATGTCTTTTAACCTTTTACGATTATATGATATATACATTCATTATATACAAAAAGCTTATACCGTGACAGTTTTAGACACAGATTTTTATCCGGTTATTACTACACAATAATGGTATCCTTTGAAAATGGTCTCATACCCCATATACAGCTGAACTGAAATACATTAATCATAACTATAATAGTCGGTTTGAATGAACAATAGTAATGTCATCGGTTGAATAAGCTTTGCGCGAACGGTATTAAACAGCTGTCGTATCAAGAACGAGAAGCGATAAAATATTATATCGTGTAAGGAGACTGCGTTGAGGCAATATGCAATGAAATGGAAATGCTTATCGGCGCGGATATATGACGAGAAGTTGTAGACAGATACGTAGTCAGATACAGCTTACGGGTCTTTCTGTCTACTACGTTAGGGACCTGGCGCAATGGTATAAGGACTATGAGTACATCAATTATCTTCTTAATCGTTATTTCTGATTCATAATTTATATTAATGCTAATACAAATTCATCTCATTCGTATTATAGAATGTTCGACTGTCAATTAAAATTTCAACTCTATTAAAACAATTCAAATTATCCGTTCACATTGAATTTCAATTTGTATTAATTTGATTTGTTAATACAATTGTACCATTAAAGTGTTTGCCGACGTTTCAGTTGGAATTACGTGTATATTCGTAGAACGAGTCATGTTGCTTTATCATTTTTACTGGCACAACACAATCTAGCAGTCTTTACTTATGAGATAGAAAAGAAAAGAAATTATTTGCATAAATGTAGTCAATTGATGTACATTTTTTTGTTTCGTGCTGACATTTGCCATAGTTTGGCGTGCAAATTTAAATTACATCTTAATAGTATAAAATGGAAAATGAAATACATACAATCGTTGCAATGTTTTCACTGCGGTGTTACAGAAGATATACAGGAGGGGATAACTGGGGACAATCTCACATAGGGCTATCTGATCCCAAAATTAGGCATTTTAATGCCGGTGTTATGGTAA
The DNA here is from genome assembly GCA_018246895.1 of Aspitha aspitha aspitha. Taxonomy (NCBI): domain Eukaryota; kingdom Metazoa; phylum Arthropoda; class Insecta; order Lepidoptera; family Hesperiidae; genus Aspitha; species Aspitha aspitha. Next base: position 7,053 of record DWGJ01005702.1, on the reverse strand, counting down.
CCGGATAGCTGATAAACATATATACATAAGATATATAGATATTTTTATTACACCCAGACACAGAAGAGAGAAATATGCTGCACACACATCTGTTTGTCCTGGGTGAAATTCGAACTCACAATCTTCGGTTTAGCAAGCTGTTTCTCTAACCACTGATCCCGGAGACCTCAAGTCATTAAAGTATGCTATTCAGAAACTAGGTTAAACTCATAATCCTTGCAGATATAATACTGATTATATTAAAACTAGAGGAATATTTAATACTTAACACAATATGAATATTGAGACTATAATAATTACAAGGGATAAAAACTTAATAACAAGTTGCCGTCGAACTTCCAAGGATTAAAATAACCCAGGATTAGTTAGTTTCAAAACCTTAGTTGTTTAGCTCCCACCTGCTACTTGTACCACTCCTGTTAAGTTCCCATTACCAAATTCTTGGCTTGCCTTCCAATCCATTCACATATCTAAACACTATCTTAAAAAAATATTTTGCCACAAGTTCTGTTTTTTTTTGGATTAAGTAAGCATAAACTGAGATATGGTCTTTTTTGCTTTAAACTATGTATATCATATATTTTGTTATAAACTACATATTTGCTTTCTGTTTTTTGTAAATATTTACTGGGTGAATTAACTGTCTACTTCTTTTAAAAAGTTATACATGCATCCACTGCCAAACTGAACACAGAATACTAGCTAGCGGTTCAATGTTGACCTTTCGAGAGTATTGGAATAGTAATTGCTTATTAGCTTAGCGGTTAAGCGTCAAGGAAATTTCAGCTATTCGTTGTTTTATTAAGGCCACGTGTTTATTGCCGTTCAAAGTGATCCTTTATTTTATACCTAATCTTTCATTATTCAGTAGGAAAAATTCAAACGATTTTTATCATTACAAACTTGAGATCTACATAACTGTACTTCATTTACGTAACTTAACAATCTTAAAGGAAACCTGAATTAGCTTTTGAGACTGATTGGAGTCAAACGCTAGTCTATCGTAATACCTACAAGTAATAATAAAGAAAATAAGCAGTAAGCAGTAACGGAATGTAGCGATTGCGAACGAAACCGTGAACGGTAATGCTAGTTAATTAAATACCGCATGAACACGAGTGGACATTTTACGATCTTGGGCAGTTCATATAATTGTGTCGCTCACATAGCGAACTAATTCCCAGCATTTAAATATTTAACGTTCAATTCCGCACAGCTGTCGCGTTCAGAAAGTTAATAACAATAAAACGGCAACTGCAAGATCTAGTACTGATACTGCAAAGTTTATAATTTTATTTCATTAATTTATAGCTTCGGGGATAATTTTGAGCGAGGCTTAGAAAATGTGAGAACTATGTAAATACATGGCGACGAAATAGGTCAGACACTGGCTTATAAGTGGAACGGAAATTTTGCATTTTTTTCACCGTAGACAACTATTACACGCTAAAAGAATTCTTAAAATTTCAAGTGCGTTATACTATATGCTATGTTAAGCATAAAGGTCAACACAGTGTCAGATCAAGTGAAGCAGTATACAGTTACATAGCATATGTCTATTATGATACATAATACCTACCTATTACAAAAATTCGATTAAAAAAAATATTTTGCTGACAAGATATTTTAATATAATAAAAAATTAAATTAAATTAAGCGCAGTGTTTTAAAAATCTTAATAAAAGAACTAAACCATTTAATAGCATGGGTACGAACGAGCACCTTATACTTTTTTCATCCGACCACGGAACGTACAAGCGTTTTCGAACGATGCATCAATTTCCAGCAATTATCCGTCATCGGTCAGGCGAGTGATCGATCTGTGTGTAATTTCTGATCGAACTCATCAACTTAAATCATAACGCCAACCTTATTATCAGAAATTCCGAGTTAAACTGGACAAAACTACAGGGTATTTTCTGCTAATATTTTTATTCAAGATAGTCTAGAGATTTTCCCCTGTAGAATCTATTCCGGTTCCATTCAAAGCTATCTGGGTGCCGGGTCAAACCGGACACCGTCCTTAAAGGTTGCTATTAGCCGAACAAAGGGCAGCAGAACCCTTAACAACCCAGACCCAAAAAGATGGTTGCTTTGGTCAAAAAATAGGGTCTACAGTTTCAGAGAATCCCCATTTACGTAAGTTCAGAGTAAACCTAGTTTTAGACCATTAGGACAAACAAATATTTGCTAAATATCGTGTTTCAAGGAACAAATATTACGTACAATTTACATATGTGTAATAAGATAGACAAATTGACTTTCAACCGCAATGTTTTAACAGGACGTGTTACACGAATCATAAATAACTTTGAGATTAACCTACAAATTATAACTTGGGACTTTACACAATCATACGAGATTGTCTGCAAATTAAAGAAAAGGTAAAGACTAAATGAAATACAAATATTTTTTTAAGTTATTGCGCTATTTCTTAAATATTATACCTAGACAAAATGATTAACATTTTTGCTATAACAGCACAGATAAAGTAGGAATCTATTATTTTAAATAAGTTTTTTGTCAGCTATTCCAGTCGCCATTCTTTCGGTGAGTTTCAATAAGCTGCTCTTTGTTATCAGAAGACAGACTGCGCAGACACTATCCCGGTAAGGGTTGCTATTAACCGAACAAAGGACACTGTTCTTAACATCCCGCCTACAATAGAGTACCCGTTATTGGTTAACTAAAAATAATTGGCTGTATCATACTGAATTGTAAAGATAAGATAATAGTTGAACCAAACATTGATCCACATTTAACGTATGACATTTTAAACTTTCACTGAAATACTTAATGTTTATATCCATCGATGGACTAGTGTAATCTACAATCCGTCATTACCGAAGTAAACTAACCTCGGTTAGTTAAAAAGAACAAACCCTGCATTGTTTTCATTCGCACACGTACAATCACATTCAAAAGTTGACCGTCCTATTCGGTACAGTCGTGTGTAGAAGTTACGAGTACATCTGCTAAACCAGACACGAGTAAGTAATACAGCGCGTGCTACGCTTCATTCAAACTCAATTTATCACTACCGTTCCCATCGGTACAATCGCGTACAGAAGTTTACTGTATTACGGTATCAAATTCAGTTATCCAAATATATTTATTGTATACGTGCAAGGTTTACGTTGATGCAAGCACATTCGGATATTAAATATGGAATACAATGAAGTGATGTTTTCGAGTCTAATTTGTACAACCGTGTACACAAGTTTAGTTATCCACAAAGTTATGTCGGGGTGTAATTAGCTTCATTGTGTATTTAAGTGTAACATGCTATTTGAGATGCTTGTTTTACCTACTGTTGACATACAATTAGCGATTTAAACGCTGTAAATAACAGAGAAGCGACTTTAACTACGTAACTATAAAGCTTTACAATCAAATGTACGGCAATTGAAATATATATGGTACTTAATGTTTTTGTACTTGTTAGATCGTGTCTAAGTGTATTTGGCAGTGAGAGCGTAAAATTTTAGTTTCCCTCTCCATTGAGCTGGGTTCAAATAGCACTCAACTCCGACTTTACAAAGTTTTATAATTTTTTTTTATAAAGGTGAAGGAAATATCGTGAGGATGCATGCACACCTAAGAGTATTTTAAAATAAAGCCAGGTTTTTAAGTGTGTGAGGTGTGCCAAACTTTACTTGGCCGTGATAGAGTAACGCCTAACCTTCTCACTTTGAGAGGAGACCCGTCTCCAGGAACCGGATTATTAAAATGTTGGAAAAAACAAAATTTTGACAATCGCTTAATCAACAGATACGAGAATATTCTTTATTAAAACTGTGATCCATCAATTACAGTGGTCGAAAATAATCTTCAATGTCAGGAACAAGATAAAATTTTACAAAGCGCTCCATTCAGATGTGAAAAAAAACTTGAAAAGTTTTTCAAAATCCAAAAGATTCAAATCCTGACGACGGCGCGTTGATGAAATTTAGTCGCTCACAGTGAAGCCAGCGAAACGAATGTTCCACCTCAGAATATTGTAATCAAGTTGCAACGAGCGTCATATTCGTATTTCATTCCTCGATCGGAATATAAATTTAAGGACTTCGGAGATGAATTTTCTTTATAAAACGAAGTTGTTAATGATGCATCAAAGACGGCAACATTAAATTAAAATTAAAAGTAAGTGAAAATTATTGTAAAAATATTGTTAGATGTATCCAATCCAGATTAACAGACCCAGAATATAACGCACAGCTCGAACCGTTGAACGTAGACTCCTGAAATTTTCCATATATATTCTTTGAGAGTAAGTGAGAACTAAGAAAAGAATTTTGGAAACTCCACTCTTAAGGGTAAGAGAGGGATAGAACGGTTTCATGAAAATTCGTCAGTCTGGAAGGTTGTTTTTGAATAATTCAATTTCTACGCGAACATAGCCAAGGGAAAAAGTAACAGATTTATTTCTAAGAACCGGTCGTGCTTCTTTCTTAATTTCCGCACCCGTCCCCAGTAGCTTGATTCAGAATACATATAACGCCATTTGTTATGGATTTACGGAAACTTACCTTACTGGTACATATAAACTTGTCTTTTAGTAGAAATGGGCTCTAGTAAATTAAAGAATATCTACATAGTAATAACAACAATCAAATATTTTGAAGGTGAATCTTTCTACCAACGAGAAGATTGTAACCCCAAATACATATGAATATATGAGAATATAAAAATGTATCAAATATAGCAATTGGGGCTGTTAACGCATGAACTCTGTCAATCGAAGTTGCTATTGTCAATATTAGTCACTAAGATACGTTTGCAGAAATTTTCCGCAAAAAATATAGCGCTGTTTGTACAAATCAAGGGACATGAGCTATAAGTCACAGAAATAGTAGCATTTAAGAGTTTATATAATTGAGTTAGTATGAAGATAAAGATAAATTCATATTCGAACATGACTGCATTAGTCATTATTACCCTTACTCTTTCTCACTCTCCCTCTCTCTCCATCTATCTATCTCTCTTTCTTTCATTGCGGCGTGCTCGTCGCGCACGAAACTAAAAGGAACTTTTTATGACAACAATATAATAAACCAATGCTTTGAGAACGCTAAAACTTCGTTGGGGCACGTTCGCATGTTTTTTCATATTCCTATGCCTCTATTTTGTCGGGTAATGACGCAAAGAATTAATATTCATCGTGCGTTATTGTATGCGAGTGTGGAGAATCCGATACGTTATCCGCTATTCGAAACTCGAATTGTTCTACACAATCCCCGTAGACTTTTAACGAGTCTCAGTTACACGACTGATAGGACAATGCTGCCAGCTTGTCGAGACAATTATATCTTATATCCCATGATCCCAATTACTATGAGTTCGCAGTCTACATCTATATGAAGGGAAAACTTTGGATGCCTTTTTACGAAAATTGGGGGCACGGAGGAGTATGAATTTGGCACACTTATAGTTTATCTGTAGGAGAAGTGCAGAACGTTAATATTTTTCAATAATAATGCTTATAAAGCTTCAATCAATAAAGAAAACATTACACACACTGCCATGCATTTGACACGCACATTTGACACACACATACATCGTTCATTGTGTTTATATTCTGGTTGCCAATGTCAAACAAAAAGTCCAAAGAAATGTCAAAGTTTTATTTTTTATTATGGTCGAATTTCGACCAGCAGGCGACCACTAGTTTGTATTAATAGTTGATCAATATCCTAACCGAATACGAGACAATCTTTTATTTTACCACAGAAAACATTTATTTCCGATTCTTGCTTTTATTTCTTGTCTATTTTTAGGTAATTAATGACGGTTGTGTCAACCCTTAAAATAGTGATGTCGAAATGAAAGCCTCTTATCTGTCTCCATGGTAACTGAATTCGGAAACTCGGTTAGTTGCGACATGTGGGTCGTTGCTAAGCAATAGAACGTAAGATGCTGTACATTTATTCTTCAAATTTCAATACAGATGTCGGTGGGCCTACATTAAATTTATTTGATACTAAAATACATTGAAAGGTTGATGTCATGAATGGAGATTATTTTGAGGATGAGTAATATAGAGTTGTAACACCCTGTACATAACTGCCTATCGCTCTAAACATCGTCAACATTACCGTAAAAAGCACTTTGTGAAAGATCGTATTTCTGAATGGACCAGAGTATTACGAATAGATATTAAGCATTAATTTGAAATTTCGTTTTTTAAATAATATTTAATATAATTAAAAACTGGTGAGCATGAACATCTTTAACCTGCCTCGAATAGGGCTTTGCTATAAATGTTAGATATTCGAATTGACATATTATTTTTATTCAAAGATGAGTATTATTCAACTTAATGTTTTGCCTATTAGGAGTTGTAAATTAAAACAATTCCTAAAATAACCTTGTAATTTTACGTTTTAACAGCAAAGTGCTGTGACAAATTACTTCACAAACGTAACGTAACGCCACTTAACCTTTGGCTTTGACGATTACAAGCTTTTCACTGAGGATTTTAATATAGAAAATTACATTTTCTTTTATGACTGCTACATTAACCAGAAAGACTGATGGAATTATGTACGTTAAGTATCACACAAGACAGACAAAACCCGTTAAGCACTCGTCGACGCCATATTTGGCACAGCCACGAGTTGCCAAGATATGATGATCCTGGCAACTACAGACCAAACGGATATAATATTTCCTGAAAAGATAAAAAGTTATCTTTTTCATCGCTTGACTTCGCTTATTCTGTGATTAATTACATTATCGTATTGCGTAGTGAAGTTATTAAATTACGTTAAATACGATATTAAATTAAGTTACATCCGAAACGGGCGTATATGCATAGAGTGACGAATGTAGATGAAGCACGGCAGGTTTGTAAGAACAGAGATATTTGGCACTCGCTGCTTTCTGCCTACCCGCTAGGGACCTGGCGTGATGTAATGTATGTATGTAAATACGATCATTAAGTTACTATAAAATAGATATTTTGACATAATTATACATAATTAGATATAAACAGATATATACGGTATAAACAAAATTAGCACGAGAAATAATAAATTTTCCCGACACCACCGT
>DWGJ01005701.1:0-10146 GCA_018246895.1 Aspitha aspitha aspitha | reverse complement strand
ACGCTTATAAATGGTTCGTATTTACAGCTAATAAGGGTGTGTTTTGTAATCTTTGTCCTGCAAAGGAAGGCTTCAACAGATGATAGGTACTTTAAAGGTATTATAGGTAAGTTTTTGAAATAAATAAATAAAGTTAAAACACAATAAAACTTACGTATTCCAATCTATATCTACTTCGGTCATTTATATTTCGCCTGCAACATTAGATAGGCAGACGAACGACTCAACCTGGCTCTGAGAAAATGCTATTCTTACAGGTACAAGCGGGTAAAGGTACTTGAAAATCATTAGGGCTCTGCGAAAGTTAAAGTTCGAATAACAGAATTGATGGCTGCGGATTTAATATATTTATCCTATTTAATTAACATATTTATCCTATTAAATTAACATATTTATCCTATTAAATTTTCAAATTGTACAAACGCCCGCGACCTCGCACTACACAAAACAAATATTGACACCTTCACAGATCAAGTACGAAACGGAAGTCCAACAACCACGCAACTGAACCGGCTCACATAGTCAATGTTAAAGCTGAGTTTAGCAAGTCGTCCTTTGGTTAGTCTTATCCTCAAAACTGCCTAGAAAATTATTATATGTATGTATGTATATCAAATAATTTGTTCGGGCGGAGTGGAGCGTGCAGTGCCACTGCCAGTGACCGGCAGTGACCGGCAGTGACCGGCAGTGACCGGCAGTGACCGGCAGTGACCGGCAGCGGTCAGTGTGCGGGCGGCGCGCGCTGCGGCTCAGTAAGTACAGTCAGTGTCTTCATTTGAAAGTGGTCTTCGTGGGACACGTGCGCACTCCGAACTCGAGTTGAAAGAATCCTATCGGTCGTAAGTGACAATTGTTTAGACCAATACTCACCGCAGATCGTACATTATAGTAATAAACGGAACGAAATAAATGAACCGGCAGTACCCGGGGCCCGGCACCGGGGCGCCCTCCGGGCCGGATAAAAATAAATTATAAGCGGCTGATTAGAATTTAAATAGGAGTTGAATGTTTCAGTCGAGATAATGTCGGGCCGCGGAAGTAGCTGTGAAGGGCCGGCAGGTGGCCGCCCGCGCCGCCCGCGCCGCCGCGCCGCCGACGATATCACGACCGCTATTTATTTTGGTTTATTGCTTAGAGATTAGACACCGTAACTGCGCAATTGTATATCATAGTCATTAACCTTATCTTTTAAGAGGTTGGTTTTCTAAAAGGGGGATCGTTGCAGGGATTAAGATACGCCCATTCAGAATAACGCGAGGCGCGGAGGCCGGCGCGGCGTCCGGCGCGGCGCCGGGCCGCCGGCGGCGTGTATGATGCGATGCTCGATGCAATAGAAGAAGGTTTTTTTTTTAAATCAAATCTTAGTACGTGTCGGTTATTAAATCTTACCTTTTTACAAAATTTTCTTCAAGGACCTCTTAAGGAATTTAGTGGCCGGCGGCGAGTCAGTGGGATGATAGTTTTCTTGACGACCGGGCCTAGAAAAAAAAAGGTAGTAATTAGCAATTTTTCTTACGAGTAAAAAAACGTTCAAGACAGATTTCAGTACTATATTATATAGGTAGCTAAATACAGAGGAATAATCAATTTTTTTAAATCATACAATACAAATACAAATACAAAAAAGAATGATGAAGATAGTAACAAACGAGCAGGCAGTAGTGACGGGTGGCCGCTCCCCCCATGGCCATAACAATATTCCAGGACCAGTTTACAAATCGGCCACTTCAAAGCAATTTTAAAAGTAGCTGTTTTGAAACGTTCCCGGGTGCCGTGCGCTCGCCAGACACTTTCAGCCATCCGAGCTGCTCCATAACAAATCGCATTTTCTTCCAATGGATTGTATTTTATATTGAAAATTGGTCATCTTGAAACATTTTGTTTCAGTTTAGTGTACCTACAGACAATGCAACGGGGTCCGCTACTGCCACTTCGGACGCTTCGCGCACTTCGCCGCGGACACTGAGTCACGCCCAGCATCACTTCTATTGACCATTTCGCGCTACCATCGCTCGCACCGCGCCATCCCGACTAATATCAAATCAACATGTAGCTACTCGCGCGCCAACATTAGACAGCGAACGAAAATCAATATCAAATATAAAAGTCAGAGCTAAAGTGATATTGTGAACGAAAAGATCCGTAATCCCGGCCGATCTCCGCGAGATGCCAATCTCAATAATCGACGCAAATAAAAGAAACCTTTTATGTAATAAATCTGAACATTCCTGTGGAATCGCTTCAATATCGGATTGCTTCTTTCCTAACGGTTTCGTGCGTGCGTCCCAACATAGCGGGCGTGTGCGGCCCGCGGGCTCGGCGCGAGCGCGACCGAGATCTCTTCCAATGTAACCAACAACAACTTCTGAATCGTTCGTGGACATGGAGATTTATCCTTCGGATTACATTCGTGTCTGCGGTACCTACTGGCAGATAACTCACAAGCGACGAGCACGCGTAACTGGAGCTGCACACGAATGCTCGGGACTACAATGTTTGACTACTATTGTTGAAACCACTGAACCGATTTCAATGAAATTTTGTACATGTCTATTACTTGATCCAATTTAAAAGATGGATAGATTGTATAAAATAATAATACATATTAGTATACTGTTTACGCAAAGTTAATTTCTGAACGCACGCATAAATATTTGACAACCAATACGTATGTGTCAATGTCAACTTATAATATATAATACGAAATATCGGTACATAACTGGGACTGGCTGACTCGTCTAATTTCTAGCCCTCAGTAAAATGATCATGGCATACTAAATCACTTGGTGTTGGGTACCACCTTTTTCTCTTGACGGCAGCTATCCATTTCTTGCATTGTACAATTTACCAAGAAGCGGCGCGAGGTGTGATAGTAATATATCGAATACGGTTGCGACGACAAGTTTGACAAGTCGAGCGCGACGCGGACCGCGGCGGCGGGAGCGTGGGCCGGGGGCGGCGGCCGGGGCGGCCCGGGGAGTCGCCCCACGCGCTCGTAAAATAAACGAGCCCGCGTTTTCGATTTCACCAAAAGAAACTCGCACCCAGAGAATGGTCCGCGAAGTAACTTTATTTATTGGGATATATTCCGGCTTAGAGAAAAAATATGTTACAGTAGAACTTCGATAAGTTAAAATCCAAGGCAAACGCAAAATATTTTAAGTTATAGAGTTTTTAACTTATCAAGGGTTATATTACAGTAATGGCCCCACCATTTAATACTTAGCTATTTGTACCCGAACGCGCCCGAAGGAGTTTATTTATGTGCCTTAAGGTCCACAGGCAGAGTAGACTCCAGCCACGGGACGATGCCTCGCACCGGTGACGGAAATATGTGAAAGCGCGGCTACGATCATCCGATGACGTAATACAATAGCCAACACAACAATACAATAATATCGAGTCTTACTCGCATTCATTAATCATAAATCAATAAATGTAAACGTGTCCAGTTAAACGTTTTACGATATTTGTAGAGTCGTGGAAGCGGCGCTCGACGCTCGGCCGCGGTCCGGCGGCTCGCGGCGGGCTACCTTCACAACAGTACTCCACACAGTCACACGCCGCCCGCCGCCCGCCGCCCGCCCGGCACTATAGCGAGTGATCAGCGGCTACATACACGTGTGTACATCCTCCGCGGGAGGGATGTACTCGTAGTTTGTGCGATTCAAGAACATCACACAACACTGTTACCGTCATACATACCTATAGGACCTTGAATGTGTAGCGCGAGACCTACCCGACATGCAGTATTTGTTTTGATTCATTTACAGTTTTTTAATTTGAAATATTGAAATAGGCTATCGTTCGCACGCGGACGGCACGCATTCTCAACGAGGCGGTGCCGCGTGCCGTCCGCCCTAAAAACAATTCGATTATTGCACGACTCATAAATTCCCTTATCGATGATCTGAAAATACCGCCCAGATATTACTTAGTCAGATATTTTTGGAGAATTTATGACCCAACCTTGAAAGACCCCCTGGAATTGTTATAAAAAAAACTTAACAATCTGAACTATCCATGTTCTACCAATACGTACAACTTACTTACATGCTAATATTAGAAGTAACTGTGCGCGCGGTTTCGCCCGCTTGAAAATCACTGTCACAAAATTTTTTGAGCGTAAATAGGTACCGACTCCGCAAGAATTCTTAGATAAAAAGTAGTCTATATATTGCTACACAACTCCTCTATCCTTCAGTAAAATTCCCATCTAGATCAGTTTAGTCTTATTAGAGATTAGCCCGGAGGGGGGCGGACGCCGGCCCGGCTTGGTGTGGAGAGAGCGCTGGCTCGCGGAGTTTATATTTTTTTGGTGGCGTATAGTTTTAAATCTTCTAAAGTATATCTTTTAAAGTAGTATTTGATTCATATAGTGTACAGAACAATTTCGATCTACATATGTATATTAAATGGCGAAGCTAACGAACGCATTTATGTAGATAAGGATTAATACTAAATAGAAGAAAACAGACTCGAAAATAAAGTGATATTTTTAATTGATATTTTGAACATAAAAGTAATTATTGTGAGTTAACCATAAGAAATCGCCATCGCGGCCTGTTTTGGTATTTTTGTAGATCTACAATTATCTAACTAATACATTAGTTTAGTGTAGGTAACCTACCTCTGCTGGTTTATGCGACGCACGCGAGTCAAGCTCCCTGCGGGCGAGATTTTTAACAACTACGCGACCTCTTCAACAGTGATCGCTATATTTCAGTCAATCGTAATGTACTATTAACCTAAACCTTCCTCAAGAAATGCACTATATTTTAGTAAAAATCCGTTCAGTAGATTTTGAGAAAAACGATTACATACAGAGAGACAGCTTTTGGGGACTTTGTTTTACAATATCTATCTGAAGACTACATCGTATAGTATGTCGTCCGTCGAGCCACGCACCCGCCGGACCCACGATCGCCACACCCTTCGCACAGGCTCAGCAATTAGAGATACTCTTCGCCGGGCCGCCTTTTGGAGCATCGTCAATTTCGTCACACGCTATTTAAATAAGGAAACCATTGTCAAAGAAGTAATGGAGTCGAAAACTAGAGTCTAATAACGAGATGAAACGTTGAATAATGACCCTACAAGCGTTTCAATACAGCAGACATATTTTTAAGGTTATCCATTATTAAACTTCTTTAAAACTCTGTATTGTTGTTTAATTTCGCTCGAAAGGTGACACACGATAGCGTAACGTACCGTGTCGAGCGGGCACCGGGCGGCCGGCGGCCGGCGGCTCGCGCCCGCACAGACACCTGTTGAAGTGACTTCCGACTGCCGCGTGCCGCATCGCGGTGCGGACAGTACGGCAATGGGCTGTGTTCTTTATCGTATGTTTAACGTATCTAAAAGCGTCTTTACATCGCATCGCTCATAACCAGTTTATGAATTTATATAAAAAGTGCTCCAATAACTTGAACCCTTTCAGTTTTTCTATTTTATGGCAGCTCTACGTATCATATATATACATATGTACGTACATCTGAAAATCTATCGGTCTATAAATGTGAAAGTACCAGTACGTTCAAGATTACCTAAGGGCCATAAAACGTGGTTGTGGTCGGATTACTGGCGACGTTCTGCGGCGCACGCGAAAACTACGATCCTTCGGAAAAGAGAGAGAAGATACGAGGGGAGATCGTTACGCTGGTAGAGAAGAGACAGATGCCCAAAGAGAAATCACTTTTTATCTTATTATTATCTTCTGGTAACGTTTTATTATTCGTCTGTATCTCAGCTTATTGTCGTTACCGCAAAATGATCAATCTGATTTTCGACAATGCTGAAGTGATTTTGAAAATTGTCAGTTTCTGCTACGAAAACGTCCATATTAACATTGATACTCACATGGTTCAAAAAAATTAAGAATGATTTGAGCAGTCCTATACCTGTCTTTAAAACATACCGTTTCGTTTATTTAAAAAAATATATATTAGAATAAACAAAGTAACAACTAGAATTATCAAAGTCGAAATGATCCCTGGGCTCCAACGCCGCCGCCGCGCGACGCCGTCAAAGAAGAAAACGCTAAGAAGAATTAAGCGACTGCTCCCCGCGAGCTCGATAATTGCCAATTTACTTGAAATGTAGGTATTTAGTGCACCGAATACGTGCAAACTGTTTCAGCGTTATATTGTCTGCGTGTGATGCACAATACGTGCGATGTCGCGATGTGTGACTAATGCACAGAATATAAATACGCCCGCCGACAAACTAACGTATGGAGAACGGATAACACAATGAATGGACGTCGTGAGACGTTTCGTATATTTAAGAATGACACAAAAAAGTCGTTCAGCGGTTATTCTGTAATAGCGGTCGCAATAAATTACGGATTCGTTTCAAGATCAGACGGCCGAGGGAGGGGCACAGGGGCAGAAATAGTCGGTTTCAATGTCGGCAATAAAATAAGTCGGAGACTTCCGGCGTTTCCGCTTCGGCCGAAATTAAGTTAGGTTTCCACCAACAAGCTTCTTGTACGAGTAGGTGCTGCAAGCCGGCATCAGACTGGCGGCGGGAGACTTAGCTGCGGCTGGAAATGCTTCTACAGCAGCTACGCCGAATGTAATAACAGGTTCACTACAAACTGCTATCTTTCATATACGAATTGACAGAAGGGAAAGAGCTAAACTATGCTGCTTGTGAAAATAGATAACTAATGACAATACAGACACAAGTGATCGTCTTCTGTCTTCTAAATAACTGAAAACATACATAAAGTACCGACACGGTGTATCAGAGCGACGTGGCACAACTGTCGCAGGTGTCCAGATAACGCGCCTTGCTCCAGAACAGCTCTTGTTCCGACGAGTATCATAACACGTTTCGTCTGCAGTCGGCCGCTCGTGGCCCACAACACTATTCCCGGTCATAATAATCCGCTAATACTATATCGCATCTCTTGAAACTACTCCCCGGTTGGCCAGGTCTTAAGATGTAATGTCGAAATGGTAGCCAACGCTCGTGCGGCACGACCCCGGCGTGGCTGCTGCGCGAGAGACGCGAGTACTCTGTACACACTGTATACTCAACTTTCTATACAAACATGTTCCGCCTATCTGATCACAGGAAAACGTCAAACGGTCGAAGATATTACACCCTCTTAATTACAGAGCGGTTCCTCGCCGCTCGCCGGCAGCGTACAGCCCGCAGAGACCGGGTACCGGTTGGTATCCAGGCGATTACTTGCAAACTTAATCAAATATTTCATTCATAACTCGTTAGCAATACTCTCGGTGTCATAAACTTCACATACATACATATATTTGTGAATGTAAATATGTACATCAAATACATGCTTATTGTAAACAGTGCTGGCTGTATTAATTTCATGACGGAATTTTATTTCAGAAACAATTGACTGTCTCCCAACAGGACACGACAAACTCGGGGATCGAGATGATCCCTCGCGAGGCCGCGGCCGCCTCGAGCGCGAGCGGGCGGCGAGCGGGCGGCGCGCGGCGGCGGCGGACCGGAGCGCTACCGAGTATTCTACGTTTATAGCCTTAACACTGAAATTATACAAAGATCAATATTTCCCCGGATACTCGTGTCGAGTGTAATGCCGCCGTGATGTAACTCATTACTTATACACGTCGGGACGTAACGGACGTATCGCCGCTGGGAGAACTGTGGCTAATCCCTGATGAGGTCCCGGCGAGTCGAGCGTTTAATATAAAACAATTGTAGCGATGTGAACGGGCCGCGGGCGGTACCGCCGCCGCCCCGCGCCCTCCCAGAGCCGCGACGCGTGGCCCGGCCGCGACACTCGAGTGACGCTAAACTTGTATATTGTTATTGTTCTATTCGTGTCACATCACCTCGCTTCTTTACGCGCTATTTAAAAGCGCGAAGCATAAAATAAACACGCGTTCGTCCCAGGAAGCGACTCGCCGCTGGAGCAACTGTTTACTCGTCGAACACTCCTCCGATGTTTTTCCGACGCTCCGCCGGCAGCTCGCTCGCCGCCTTTTAATTCATTCATATTGATTGTTTTTGTTTTTATTGATTGTGCAATGAATTTATTATGTTGAAGTATTTTGTTTCTGCCATACCCACTGTTCGCTATTGTAAGTTAGCGACGGCGGCAGCGGTCCTCCCCGCTGCCCGCCCGCCCCGGCCGGCGCGAGACGCGCGAGCTGCGATGCATTCAGTAAAAAAAAATATTGATGCTACTATTAATAGATAATATTCATTAAAAAGTTGATTCTTGAATAAAAATATATCACACAGGAGATGATATGAAACAAATCTCTGTGTTATTTACGTAAACTGTAAAAAAATAAAATTCGAGAAACATCCTTTTCCCCGTCCACAGCACGCACTGCCTGCCCGCGTTACATCGCCGCACCAAAAGAAGAATATTTTATCGCCAGTCACAAATGGCACATCCAAATGTCATCGATCTATCAACACCGCCTGCCAGACACAAAGTGACATTTTTTTATGAAAATACGTGTCAAGATAAAGACGGTTCGTAGAACGTGGGAATCCGATATTAATGAACACACAGTGATTCAGAAGCGATCAGAGATAGCTTCGTATTGTTCGTTCTCGATTGAAAATAAATGTATTCAACCGTTCGAGGAGCAGGCCGAGAGACGGAATGTCAGCCCGCCGCTGAAGGTCGAGTGTTTATCTCTCACTTGATGAGTTATATGACTTTTAAAAATAAGTATCACGTACAGCGAGTGATATTTATTCTTAATTAAAAGGTGAGAGAAAACATCGCGAGGAAATTCGTAAACCTCTCAATTTCCTCATAAAGCTCTTAAGGAAGTCTGAAACGGCCCGTTCGGCCCGTCCGGGGCGGCCGCCGCCCGCCGAGAGATCCGCGGCCGCGTGGCGCCAAACCTTACCTAAATATTTTACATGAGAAATTTTCTTTAAGCGGAACACGAATAGTTTCAGAGAATAAAAACGAGCAGCCCGTCGAACAAGTCCATCGGCGGGAACCTCCAATAGAAGTGTATAATCTATGGGAACCTCGTTCGTATATTATATGTTCGTTATTAATGAGTAAAAGATATAAAATGTAAATATTTTGTCACGCTTTCACGCCGGAATTACTCGAGCGAATATTTGAAATGTTGTACACACTTTCTGAGGATACCGGGTAAGGACATGGAGTAGGTAGGTACCTGTGATCCAGAAAAGAACGCTGTTCCCGAAGGATACCAAAATTAGTTTTAAATTTATGGTCGGCCAATACATCGTGCACTCGGCCATCCGACATGAATAAGAGAGTGGTAAATCCAAACTAGTCATAGGCTCGTATGCTTTTTAAAAGCTTTTTATTAACTTTGTATGTATGTATGTATGTTTATCCGGGCGGGAGCGTGAATTTTAGACCAGTTATCCTTAACCGATTCAGCCAAAATTTGGTATATCTACACGCTTATTCTGGATGACAATGCGTGCTTAAGTATGTGACATCATTCTAATTCCAATATGGCAAATTATGCAAGATGGCGGACTTGTTATTTTTTCTGCACTACCGCAGTAAGGATATCAAATGAAAGGGCTTCATGATAATAGAAAAACTAATAACTTAGTCGGACAAACATCGTGGTACGGGATTTTGACATATTTGACACACATATATGTATAACCACGGCAACGCCTGGTGCGGTTACTAGTATTATACATACATATATTATAGGAGCTCGGCCTGCCAGTAAGTATAATAAACTTTTCTGTCAGATTAGGATAACCTATCAATTGAAAAGCTTACTGTAGTGTCGAACGACTTATTTATCGTTGAAAAATGTGACAACACGTGAAACATCATTTAGTGAACCGTCTCGCAAATGTAAACAAATGATATCTACGAGTATATAAAGCTGAGACGAGCCGGCGTCGGCGCGACCTCTTCCCGCGCACCCACAAATCTCAACGCGACTATTAATTATTCCCTTTTCATTGTTCTCGTTTATTTCACGACTGGCCTCGTGGTCGAGTGGTTAGAGACGCTGACTGCAAAACCGGAGGTCGTGGGTTCGATTCCCACCCGGGACAAACATTTGTGTGATGAGAACATTTGTTTGTTCTGTATCTGGCGATAATAAAAATATCTATATAAGTATTATATCGTATGTATATGTATGGTTATCAGCTGTCCGGTCACCATAACAC
>DWGJ01005700.1:0-10147 GCA_018246895.1 Aspitha aspitha aspitha | reverse complement strand
AAAAAAAAAAAAAAAAAAAAAAAAAAAAAAATACAGACGAATTGAGTACCTCCTCCTTTTTGAAGTCGGTAGAAAACTAGTCGAGACCTTTGCACTCCCGACGCTAACAGTAAATCATTCGTTACATATTGGATATTACCCACTGAATATTACCAGGAAACAATTGAGCAATTCAAAATTTACCTCAGCAGTTCGCATAGATCTTAGGTTTTAACTACATCTAGCTACTATCATTGTTCGATTAACCTAGATGTGATGTGGTATGACATTACCTTATGTAATTTGATTTCACAGAACAAAAAGTGCTCATATTTGTTCACACGAAAGTTACTATCGTTACGAAATTTAACTGTCTTCCTCGCATGGCTTATATGTACATATATGTATACTTCAATCATTGAACAATAGTGTAACTAAAGAAACCTCACAATGTTATATTAGGTTAACGTTTCAGCCTCAGGGGTCGCAATGTCTTGATTTGCCGTGGACGTTCCTCCAAGCATCAATTGCTCATTCCACGTACCTATGTAGATTCAGGCCAGTGCAATGAATATATTTAATCAAAGAAATAAAAACCAGTTATAGGGCAAAACATTATTATGTATATATGTAAATTTTAACGACCTTTTTATTTTCAATGTTGCTTGAAATTTTCCGGCCACGCTGAATATTTTATTATAAATATAAACCCTATCTGATGAAATAGTTGTAGTTACATTATTTAAATTAGTATCGTGATCCCAACAAAATCATTTTACCTTCACACCTTACGTAGGGACATTTACATTATGTATCTTGTTAACATGTGTTATTTTTATTATCTTATAAATAACATATTATGTTCAACCAAAACTAGAACACGAAGGCCCAGTTAACATTATTTAAAACGAAAGAATCATACAACGCTATATTACCACATTTTGCAATTTGCGATATTCAATAAAATATCTACTTCTCCGTACTGAACACGGATTTACAGATTTAATTATTCAGGTTAAGACCACAAACGATCGGGTCACTGTATTATCGGTGTAATGAATTTTTGCAACAAGCTTATTTCAAAACAAATACAAGTTTGTCTCCGAAATATAGACCCAAAGAAGTTATTGCGGTCATAAATTTTGGTTGAATTGCCTTTTGACGTATTCGAAGTCACGATAAGTTTGTTCAACATTGAGACTTGCTCAGCTCCTGAATGGATTTACCCCTAATAGTTATTTTTCATCATAGTCAAAAATATTTGAACCAATCTAAAAAAGAATAAGCATTACAACTAAAATTTAAACGGAAACGCGCCATCACTACTTAACAGCAGTTAACTCACGAGTCTTCCACCTTTAAATTGTTCCTACATAGAAGTATTCAAGATTGGTACATAGATGTAAACGATTTAAAACTTAAAATTATAGTTCAACCTTCATCAATTCCTTTTATTTCAAAGTAGGGCTATAAGTGCATTCACTATTGGTTTCCATTACAGAGAGTTCAATGACACAAAGAAACCGGGCACAGATTTAAAACTCTCTTACTTCAAGTTACACGTGACGCTCCAAGTTACCTTCATTTAAATGTTATACTCCGTTATTATCATGTAGATCGATTTGGAAACTCAGCCATAAATAAATTCACGATATATGGACAATGATCTTTTCAAGCTGTCGATATTAGTCTATCTAAAGCACTAAAGTACGTGCTTTGCGGATCCAGTTTCTTCATCAGCTGGATGTATTCCTCCGGGTGATATCTCTGGAACGCCTCGAACGTTCTACGAGCGAATCTCTTCTGCGATAACGAGCACTTCGCGCACGCTGTCTTCACTACTTCTGGTAGTACAGCTGTAACCAAATAGTAGGTATGTACAACAAATATATTTTATGTTTATTACTCTAGAAGTAAATATGTTATGATGGAGAATACATTTCGTAATTCAAACAAAGCTCGACTTGAGATTATGTAAGCAGTGTAGTTGCTTATACAAAACTCTAATATTTGTTATGATATATGTAAAATTGAATATCGAAGATTTTAGTCCATTTTATTTGTTTTTAAGAAGGAAACAGACTTGTGAGTTATTATAGCGTGTACCATGATTCTATTATTTTGTTAATTAAATATTGTAAGTAGCTTATACCACTTTAGCCCCAAATTTTTATTATTAGAATGCATTCAAATATAGCATATATTAGACTTGATATGAATAGATTATCTTATTGTTATGTAATTAAGATATGACATTGGGATCTTTAAGAAGACTGAAACGAGTTGTTCAAGGCGAGCGTAGGACTGCACCGTAAAATCGCATAACTACGTAGATCTTACAGACGTCGTACATATATGGTAAGTAAAGTTTATGTACTTGTATGTAAAGGAAAAACCAGTAACAGGCAAAGTAAATTCCAGTAACGTTGTTTTCTTTGGCATCAAAAGGAAAAAGTGCACTCTTCTAATTTCACCTTTATCCCTTTTTCTTCCTTTCCATTTCATCCCTTTTGATATTTAGGTAAGTTAAAAAGCTTATTAGAATTATACAATTGACGGCACTTACCTTTAAAAACTCTTCCTACAGGGGTACAAGGACCTCTGTCCAGGAAACAATTTAAGTATTTTTTTAAAAGCCTTGGATTCATAACCAAATTGTCAATATCGTAATAGTCATATTTTCGATCGTAAGTTTCTTGAGATATCACATAAACAATTCATGCGAGTATAATTAAAATTTGTTTCATATCAGTATTCTTGTTGCGCGATAAAATGTTGATTTATGCACATTTCGTTTTTACCAAGACAAACGCCAGTTCGCAGTGACGCCGATAATGTTTTCATCAATTTATTTAAATAAACCGAATCTAAATTCTTGTAACGTAATTTACAGTGAAGACTGATTTAATCTATGATAAACCACTCAAATGACATTAATACCACATATTCATTCTATTTAAAACATAGAACAGTTTGTTTTTAGCCTTCAAATTACAATGTGGGAAGGAGATTCACAAAAACTTTGTTTTCGTTGTTGTTCACATCTTCATGCAATTATAAAAAGAACCACTCATTTCTATATAGTTGGGAGGAAAAAATCTTAATATCATTATGACTGTACCTATTCGTCTTTCTGTATAATGAAATATCAAAATGTCAAGGGAATTTGGCTTGCGTAATGACCGGTGCAATGCATTAACTATAAGAGACAAACATACTCGTATATTAACTCTTAAATCTGTAAGGATATTTACTGCTTGAGGACGTCTCTGTTTTGCTTTAAAACATTAATAAATTACTATGTATGCGGAATGCATGCTAACTTGACATACCAAATCTTTTTCAACGAGTCATCTGCCATTGATTTGAAGTAAAACATGAGAGTAAGGAATCAGTCGCTGCAAGCGTAAAAGATTGACTTTATCTAGCGAACTATCGTAAAGTTTAGACTAATAGGCAGGATATGTGTTCTGTCTATTGCTATGATCTAGATTGTTTCTCAATCAGAATAAGGATAACTTTAGCGGCCATAAATGTCACATCCTAGAAAAGATGGGGCAATACCAGTATACGAGTATTTATTCCAAAATACAGGCCATCGTGACGTGACGTGGTCCAAGTTGCAAAGACTGAAGCCTACTTACCCAAATAAAAATGTAGTTAAGGGACTATATAACAAGACATGAAAAAGGTAATTTTTTATTGAACTCCTTAAGAAATTAGTCTGCATACATAATTTACCGAAACGAAAAGAATACAGATTACCAAATTTAATATAATAAGAATAGGTGTTAGTTTCATTGTATACATTTATTAGTCTGTACTATTTATGAGTTTGCAATTGCTGCTTCCAGAGTGGCAAAATGTTTTCCATCGGAATCGTATTTTTCCTTCAAGGCACTGTATCCTGCAGGTAGGTTATCCTTGCTTGCGACTAAAAACCTATGAAATATATGTTTCTGAGCGTCAGTACATTTGGCACATGCTTCTCGTACGGCTTCGGGAAGATCCTCTGAAATCAAGTATTATGGTTTACAGTTTTTATTAATATTTATTGTCTCAAGATAATACAATCACTTTCGAGAATTAAGTATTATACAATAATAAAAACATATTTAATACTAATTGTGTCGGCTATAAAACACAATATATGATGAGTATCTATTACTGCATATTAATATTACAAACAATGAAACTGCAAAACTTAGTTACGTCATGTCATATTGTAGGGATCGTATGTATATTGCACGTTTAGGACAGCATCAATGATCTACATTAATTTACTCATGATTATATAATAAATGTTGTTTTAGTATTTTAACAGTTCGTAACAATACACAATTCAATATAGAAAGCAAGAAACGAGAAGTGAAACAATGGTGAAATTGTGATAAATTTTATATTTGCTTAAAATATAATGACTAAAAATGTCTACATATTTGTCTTTGCATTTCCCGTGCTGCTTATTGTTAGAGTGATAATATATGTATATCATAACCGACAGAGTTTTAAACACAGTCCTGTATCCATAAAACACGACGATCAGCGATAATCAAGGAAATGTGAACGTTATTCAACAATCATTTGATCTAAACCGTAAATAATATACTTGTAATTTGTTTCATCTCAAATCATTCTAAGTTACTCACTTTTAAAATCGGCCTGCACTTCATCGCAAGGCTGTTTATCCAAAAAGCAGTCAATGTACGCTTGGTGTGTTTCTTTGTTAGTCACCACGGCCTCTATATCCAGGTCGTCATTCTCAGTGCTGTATTTATCAGCTGCCACGACAGCCAGCAACCAACAAACTACCACAATACACTTCATCCTGTGACAACTAGAAGATTTGAAATTATAAATGTACGTATGTGTAGTTCGTCTCTTACAAGTGGGGTACTGTTTGATTAAAATAAAGGACCGCTTATATAAATTGTGGCTATCTATTTAAACTAACTATATTCTTTGAACAGAATACAATCGTGGAAATTAATTATGTTTCTTGACAAACATAGATTAGAACACTAATTATTTATGTGATTCCTTTGTCGTGATAGATACAATGTTGTTTATCCCCGAAATAAGGACAATTAATAATATACAATTGCAAATCAATAAAGTTCAAAAATTATTAATTATCTATAAATAAACAATTTATATAAACTGATTACGAATTTACACTTAGCTTACTTACAATTCGGCAGCAAGTGGTATCTATATGCTTGGAATCTCTGCCTTTATAGTACTATTCGTACTTCATAACGTAGAACTGGCTGATACGCATAAAAAAATACATTGTTCTCGGTTTTATAGTTTAATAAAATGAATGATTATGTATATAATGTCTAGGAACAATTTCCCACACAACCATCTGATTCAAATTAGATAGACCTTGTATAGTAACCAGACGGTTGATAAACTATAAATGTATGATTTTATAAATAGGTACATACGTACCTATGTAAATTATTTTAGTGATGCACAAATATTCATAATCATTACACAAACTTTTTCTGGGCAGGACTCGAAGCTCCAACTCCCAATTTAGTAATCAGTTTCACTAACCGCTAGACTAACGGAGCAGTGTTTAAAAATAAGTATAAGTATAAGTACAACTAGTATAAGCTTCATATTTAAGTAACACGTACCGAAGGCTGTGCTTGTAGAAGTACAAAAACTAGTTAGAAATAGTAGTAAATAGTTACTGCTGTAACTATTTCTGCCATGAAAGTTCAGAATTTGCAGTACTTCGTTCAAGTTTCTAGGTCTAGATTATTAACTAGGTATTCAGTTTCTGATGATGGCCCGGAGACTCCGGTCGCTTGCTACTTTTATGTAATGAAAAACATAATCTAAGATTTAATAACCTATTTTGTAATATTGCTATAGTAACTTTGAAACATAATCTGACCAGATTTACTCGTACGTGAAGTTAATAAGCCCGTGAAATTATTGCCTTATACATATTACACTATATTATATAGCATTGCATGTTTTAAATAACTTTTTCTGTTACAAAAAACTGTTATTCTTATTGCTAGATTGAACATTAAAAATAGATTATGATTCATTTGTTTGTTTTCGTTTTTGCATCAAATAACAACCACGTAAAAATAAAAACTAATTTATTTCCAAGCTGAATATAAAAATACAAATCTGTATACGGAAAAAGTCATTCCGAGTGCTAAATTTTTTATTTCTAAATAGTTAATAGTTTATTTTTTATTTATTTTATTACAGTATACTATATATGGACAAATTACGAGTATCTAATCCAATAAGCTTTAATCATATCAAATCATATTCAATAAAAGTCCTTGGACGTTTTGTAAAATAATTTTAAACTGAAGGAGTCTTAATATTTGGCAGCAAATAAAAATACCTTATATTTAGACATTATATTGTTTTTGGCGACCGTAAAAAAATCGGACCCAATATTATTACACAAATAATGTTATTTTAGGTCTTTTTAAATTTAGTACGCATAAATCGTTGTTTTACTGCAGCGCAATTAACGTGGTAACATTATTTGCCAGCAAACAATTTTAAAAGCCACATCCAACACAATATAAAGCGAATCGTAAAGAATGAGTCAACAGAAAACAAGGTCAAGTAAACGTTGAAAGTTTATTTTTAAGTAAAATACTTCACATCCATTGAACATTTAACACTTAGTATCTCTTCTTTAGGCATTAGCAATAGCTGATTCCAGCGGTGCAGAGTATTTGCCATCAGGATCGTATCTATCCTTAAAGTCAGTGTAGCCTTTCGGTAACTTCTCCTTTGTTGCTTCTAAGAATCTTTTTAACAAATGCTTTTGGGCCGGAGTACACTTTGCGCATGCTTCTTGATACACTTCAGAAAGATCCTCTGTAAGAAAAGAAATTATCTAGTAAACTAAATTAAAAAAAACGAGTGATACAACACAATATGTTTCAAACTATATGTTGACATACTCATTACTACATTGTATGTAGTAATAAGTACAATAATTTACTATGCCTCCTATAGGGGATGAATCGGCAACAATTACATCTTCATGCGCAATGGCAGTAATGAAAAATTATTGTGAACATTTGATTTGTTATATTGCTACACATCTGAACCCTTAACACAGGAAATTTAAAAACATCCTAAACACAACCGAACACCGGATTGTCGAGTTGTGTCGTTAACGATGCAATGGTCCAAGAATGGCTCAAAGTCGCTAAAGCTCAAACGTAATTTATATTACAGTTTGGAATGCTTACTCTTAAAATCAGCTTGCACGTCATTGCAGGGTTGTTTGTCTATGAAGCAGTCGAGAAACGCCTGAAGCGTGTCAGTGTTGGCCACGACCGCCTCAACGTCCAGTTGGTCGTTTTCAGTGCTGTACGTCTCACCGGCGGCAAACGCAAAAAAGGCGAAAAGTACGATAACGCACCTCATTTTGTATCTGCAATGAAATTTTTGTATCAGTTGTATTTTTGTATCAGCTCGTCTGATACCGAGTGGTTCATCTTGGGGCAGTGACAGTCACTAAAGGCAACAAGGTTACAATGATGAAGATTAACTTTACACAAAACGAAACATCTGAGGAGATACGGTATCTTCACTTTACATACATTCCAAAGAATAAATAATATAACCTCTCTATCTTTCAGAGTGCAACGCATGGACCACGGTGAAGGCGTGTCAAAAAAACACGACGAAAATGGAATTCTGCGCTTACAAGGCTTAGAACTATTTAATTTTTGGAAACACTAATGACAATATCAAGTCTTTTATGATATACAGAATAGTAAAAAAAAATGTGCAATGTGCTTACTTACACTAGTATGACGAAACAAGTTTTGTCTGTTGAGAGTCATGCCTTTTATACCCGTTCCCATTCGGACAAGGCTCTGTATAACATAAGTGAAAAAAAAAACAAGCAATGTGTGGGTATCTCGACGTGACTTCGATTTTTAATCAGCGTCTAGACTCATCTCCTTATTAATATTGCTGTCGTGTTATTTAATAAATTTTGCAATTTTGCCACAGAAATACAACAAACTTACCGATAGACTTCGGCATCTGAAGCCTATAGACAACTATATCTATCCAAATGTTATTGAAATTGTCCCAAACGTGTAATCGCTTCTTTGAACTACTTCGAAGTGTATCTGGATACCAGGTCATCCGAAAGATAAATAAACACTGCAGCGACGAAATTACAGATTTTAGATTTTAAGAACTCTTTTATGACCTATAAAAATGATTATGCCCACTACCGCGTAGAAGGTACAAAGTTTGATTGCGTCCGGGTAACTTACTATAGGATGTACATGTTTTAGACGTGGACGCATGTTATACACTCGTCCACTAGACTATGTGTGTTTCCCTATTACCCCTGGTACAAGAAGCACTAGTGGGTGAAAAAGAGTGTAAAATGATATACTAATATAATTTGCTAATTATGTGACTAGAGTTGCATTTTGTTCATATACTTGCGATCGTTTTATGTAGCTTCATTTTCGTATGCATTAGGGCCACGGTCGGCAACTATTTTGTTTTAAAACACATAAATCTGAATTAGCAGCATAGTAACAATTTATATACCTACAAAGTTATTTATTGGTATGCACTTATCTGGCACAACAATCATGGATTCGCTTCAAGGGCGAACGAGCAATTAATTGATGAATTAATTATTTTATTCTGCTCTGCATCTGTATATATATTATATTCGTGGTTTTTCTTGGAATCCACGATAAACAAAGACAAAGCTGTCTAGTGATAAAATAGAACCTCGAAATTGCTTGATGTCATAATCATTGTTGTCTATAACCCTTTATTTGCGAGATGGCGACCGAGGTACACTGCTCCCGCCAAAAACTGGCATTTAAGTTCACAATGACGTATTCTATTAAATAGAAATAAACAAATTCACCAAATATAAAATAGCTACTCGATTGGTCTTACTTTTTGCCCGAAATTTACTGTAGGTATCTACTAGTATAGCTTTTTCATATATGTTATAACAATGGATATCGCAGGATGTTATTATATCCGCTCATGTTTATGCCGTCGACGAACTAAAATAAAAAGTTCTTATGTATACCACAAGAACATATTTTTTATATTAAAATAGAAAAAACTTGAATTTTATTCTCTCAACGAGCCATATTATATTAAGCGCCTACTTAAAATGCACACTGCGACAGTATTCCGAGCTCTGTATTTTAATTCTTTCTCAGGCACACGCATTACATTTATTTCTAACGTACGCAGCTTTAAAAATCAGCACGTTGTTAAATAATATCAAACTATAATAATAATAACTGGAGACAATTTCACACACGGTTATCTGATCCCAAATTAAGCAATTGAATGCCTGTGTTAAGGTAACCGGACAGCTGATAAACATACATATATACGTACTATATAGTGCTTATATAGATATTTTTACTACGCCCAGACACAGAACAAACAAATATGCTCATCGCACAAATGTTTGTCCTGGGTGGAAACCCACGACGTCCGGTTTTGCAGTCAGGGTCTCTAACCACTAGATCACGAGGCCAGTCTATATACCTACTATATTAAATAGTAGCTACTTAATATCCGAACAACTTTATAGAACTGTTTCTTCTTCTTTATGGAAAGTAGACAAAATGGTATCATTATACAAAAAATTCATTATTCACTTTACGCTAGTGCACTAAATATTCGAGAATCAGTATGTCAACTCACGATGAATGCCAAATATTATTAACATTAATTGGTCATAAGATGTTTTGGAAGTTCTTAAATACATAATATTATATATATGTATTATCATATGTAAAATGGATAAATTAAATGTAGGTGCAAGTTAAACCTTTTCTTGCACCTGCCTAGAATTCTTACCTCATATTTATGTAAATGCTTTGTAGGTAATTGATTAATCAAAAATTCGGCTTCCTGCAATGAGTTTTACGGCAAGCAATATGCACAAAATTAAAGTTGCACAGCGGGCTATGGAGCGCTCCATGCTAAGAATCACTCTCATGGATCGAGTACCGATCATCGAAATTCGACGTAGGACGAAAATTGAAGACGTCGGTACGAGGATCAACAAATTAAAATGGCAATGGGCAGGACACCTGGCTCGGAGAGAGGACGGTCGCTGGACCAAAGCACTGGCCGAGTGGTGGCCAAGACAGGGGCG
>DWGJ01005699.1:0-10148 GCA_018246895.1 Aspitha aspitha aspitha | reverse complement strand
GAGCACATCTAATAGATAAGGGTAAGGAGTTCCATAAAGAGACAGACAGTACAGTGAAGGATTTCTTATAAAAATTATAGGAGTAAGGAGAAGAATGTAGAATGAGGTTTAGGTTATAGCTGAGAGAACGATCGAAGCCACGAGCTGTACGTAGATATTGAAACCGTTATACTAGTTTTTGTCCGCGGCAGACACCGATATTACAGTACATTCCAATAAATCATGCAACTCTATTTTCTAATATATATGTATATTCTTGTTGTACGTATAAATTGTGATTAAACTTAACACACGTAAAATGTAGTCTTAGCAATATGCATAAATGTTTTTATTTTATTATCCAACGTACAGAATTCCAAAAAGGCACAGCGATAATGATGTTCTTGTACGCCATTTCTGTAAATTTGATACCACCGCTAATGAATGAAACGGGAACATGCATTCACATCGCCTGTCTGTGGCATTAAGGTTTTATTAAAGCCTTATTAATATTTAGCGCATAAAGATTAAAATTATAGGTGCATATATACGAGTGTCTATACTAATATTATAAAGAGGGAAATTTGTATGTTTGTAATGTTTTCACACAAAAACTACTGTACCGATTTAAAAAATTCTTTCACCGTTAGGAAGCTACATCTTCACTGATGACCTAAGCTGTATTACATTCAAAAAAATAGGGCTCCCTAAATATATACTTACATTTATATAGAAAGTAGTAAATGTAGAAGATGCACGCACCGTTTGCTAGTACAGAAATGTTGGCTACTCGGTTCTTTTTGCCTACCCCGTTAGGCACCTGGCGCGATGGTATAAATATGCTTTACGCAATACTCGTTTTCTTCAATGCTGGCTACGAGTCTTCTCCCGTAAAGAGATTGTTAAAGTATAGTCAACCATGCTGGCAAAGTGCGGATTAGTGTCACTGCCACCACACCTGGTAAGTGAGGAGCAGTGTTGCACGGTTGCCTAAATAGTGCTTGTTCGCTCTTGTTTTGAATAAACCAAAGTTGTGTCAGATTGGAAGAATAGAAAATAAAAAAAGTTAAAATTAACGCGATCAAAAGCAAACATTCGGTAGCGTTCGATTTTAGAATCGCTTTCTTTATCGGACTTTATAGAATGTACTTCGCAAAGTCAAGCTTTCTCCGAGCATGATAATGTAAAACTCCAGCTTTACTAAGAGGTCCATTAACCCTCAAAGTAAAGTTTTTAGTTCACGTAATTCGCGCTCTTTCACACATAGCCGCGCAACGTATAATTACTGAGCGGCGCTTCTTTCACCGGGTGCTATCTTGCACAATTTATCTATTACAGTGATTCTCAAACTTTTGCCTAATAAAATTTTTTGCTAACTTCACACCGGAATTTTCGTGGGAAACAAATGAAAGTGGTACATTTTTTATTTTTTTGCCTTACAAATATAACCCAAAGCAAGTTTGAATAATCTTTCTCTAGGCATATGTGGTCTATTGATATTATGAAATAGGTATACTTTTACTCTATAAGAGTATATCGTTATGCACACTGCGATTCTCTTATAGCGCCGTTAGCACTTCCTGCCGCGATCCAGACTTTCCATTCAGTCTCGTCCAAACTCTCATCCCAGACGGTTGTATCTACATCACTGGAATTGTATATCTTATATTATAATCTACTTCCTTTTATATATACCAAAACCCACAGAGACTCATATCAATACCTTGAAAGAATTTAAAATTAGTTATAAAACGCCTGAAATTCTAACAATCTGCCACACTAAAGGTTGAAAGGCCTGTGTCTGGCTTTCAACTGCTTAAACTGCTTCGGTACTCGTGTTTGTATGCTAATAGGTGTACAGTCTGCATAGTGGCCCGTAACACGTACGTCAAAATAGTTAAGTGAGTTAAATGAATTCAGATAAGGGAATAATGGATGAATTTAAATGAGAACTCAATCCCGGTTTGTTTAACGGTAGCCGCGGTTGTTTGTATGGCTTTGTTGTATGTAAATTCAACAAATAACTGAATAATGTGACGGTTGCTGTGCTCTGCGCTGCTACAGTCATATTGTGTTCGTATTTTTAAGCCTAACAATAACCATTTGGAGTGAATGGTATTGTTGTCACAATATGTGACTTGGTCGAACTAAAAGTCATTAACATTTGCGTAATTCAATGTATTATGATTTGTTTGATAAAGGTGTCTTAGTTTTATTTTGGATTCTTTGATCTCAAAGGATGGCTTTTCTTGGGGATTCCGGTGCTTCTCCTCAAATGCTTTAGATAACCTGTCCCTGCATAGGACTCCTGCTGCCAAGTGTTTGCCGGTATCCGTGAAAAAAATAACACCCATTAAAAAAAAAAAATTTGATAACAGAACCCTGTGTAATAATGAAACGATAAAAATGCATGAAAAAAATCCAAGCGTCATTCATTATTCTACTTTGACAACAATCTTACACAATTTTCATGTTGACAACTCTGTTGCTAATTTATACCTTTGACAGTATCTATAATTGCCACCTTTGTAGAACTGGCCAATTATTATCAACGCCGACCTCACATAGGCACTTAATAACAACGTACATTTAATTTCAAGGCAACATTTTGCATTCGAGAACGTTTTAAATTAGTGTAATTTGACCACAAACAATAGCGACACGATGTACACTCGTTTTTTTTTAATCTGCAATCCATTTATAATTACACCAATAAGCACAGATTATGATTAATGGTGCCTTCTATTTTAAAATACATCTTGGGATATTTAGGCAATAATCTATCGTTCACGGTTCATACCTTATCGTAATCCTAGTGTTTGGCAATACCTACCTAATTGATAGGACTCTCAACTGTCTCATAGATTAAAATTTTTTTCCCCCGTTTTATGGTCCACTGCTGGACCGATACTCCTCTCTTAATGAGAAGGATTTAAGCCATAGTCTACCACGCTGACCAAGTGCGGATTGGTAGACAATATACATGTACTTTACAACGTCTCTAAAGCGTGCAGATTTCCTCACGATTTTTTCCTTCATCGTTATACAGAGTGATATTAAAATTACCATTATTATTAAATATTACAAAGTATGCTGCTATTTTAGCGACGGTAGAACATTGTAGCTCTGTCTATAATAAGCCTGAACTAGATCTGACTACCAACGGTACACACGCCACCTGTGAAACGGACACAACTTGGCTCTAAGCGAAATTATCAACATGCAACTGAATTAGTGAATTGTTACCAGCCGGTGGCTTTCACTATAATTGTATACGAATTTAAGAAATACATTATTATTATGCCAAAAGTGGCTCATAATTGAATATGTACTCAGAGATTCTGTTTCATTACTTTTTGTTTAATCTTTCTTGTTTTTTCTTTGTGTTATAGGCTTGCGATTGACTAGCAGCTCACCTGATAACTGAGGTGCATTCTATGATGACTATAAGAAGTATCTATTAAATAGTTTTATTTACAAATCCAATTCAATTTAGTAGTTTGTTCTTTGAGAACACACATACAATTGAAATCTCGGAAGCCTATTACACTATACCTACATTTTACTTTATTTGTTTCCTTTTAGTATTCATTTTATATGTACCTATAACAGAAGATTGCGATTTTTTGAATAGTACAATTGCAATATCGAGTGAAGATCCCAGAAGAGAAAAAAGGAGGGAGGAACTTCTACCAATGGATTGCATACTGTGATGATGAGCAGAAATGATGAGACCATTCTTAACAGTATTTTGTGTTCCAAGAAAACTGGTAGACCCGATCCCAAATTGGGACAATAACCAGAACAAAGAAAGAGATTGGGGCTGGTTGTACATTCAGATATTGATATAATTGCCCAGATTTGAAACAGGTCAAATAATAAAGGGAAAAATTAATCCGTATAATGTACGCCATTCAAATACAAATAAGACAAATTGAGACTATGGGGTACGTTGTAAAGAAAACCTCTTGCATGATGGTAGCAAAAGATAACAAAGAAAATGGTCAGCTTTCACTCACGCAAATGTTAGTTGCATCGCTAACAAGTAGAATCACGACACACTCTCGCTGGGATCATTATCTCATTCTGCAAGATTACAGCCGCGGCCTATAATTTGACAAATGGGGAATGAGATGCATTAGTGTACGTTTCTACATAAGGCCAGTTACACACGAGGCGTTTTATTACGTACAAATCGAGCGCGGAAATGCACGCGTAAATGACGATACAAATTAAACCCTTCAATATTTTGATGTTTTTGTTTATTTAACTCCATTTTCAAGGAGGACTCTAGATCTAGATTTACCGAAACCGAACCGAAAGAGAGTGATGTTAAATGTTGGAGACACAGGAAGCGTGTGATTTATAAAATTTAGGGTAAAATTTATCCTTTATAGACTTTTTTTCTCTCATATATTTATCGTATACAACTGTAGACTAGTAAGTGTTTTAAATAAATAATCTAACTTTTATATTATTTTTCACTTTTACCAGAAACACAAATTGGAAGTGAATAAAACAGAAAGGGGAAGTAAGAGGAAAGGATAGATAAATAATATTATAATTGATCCCGAAAATTATAACATAGAATAGGCATTTACTAGGCAAGATCGTTACACTGCACACCACATTATCGCTTACTATCACTTGAAATTGTGGAAAAATCCTAGCCTGTTTCAAATATACAAAAAAAGAGGAAAAATAATTGCTTATTACGAAAGTGATAATACACGTAGCAAGCGAATTAACAAAAGTTATGTCGTCGTAGCTTCGGTGGCAATGAAAACACGCCTCGCGTTCGCGAAGCCTAATGTCGGGCCGAACTAACTCGGGTGTGTAATTTAGTGATCCCGTCGCAAAGATGGATTTTGTACCGCGATGATAATGTTTTTGATTAAAAGTTGGTCATTCTTTGAGTGCTTACATCTGGTTTTTTTGTATTCCGTTGGTATTACTTTAACTGAATATTCAAGTTCATCAATAATTTTCTTCATACCAACACGTAGTTTTACCCGAGGCGCTTGTAAATCAGCTTTGAGAAACCAAATCACGGGAAGATAAGGACTTACTTACCTAAATGCTAGTAATCTTAAGTAATCTTTAGTGCCTAAACTAAATTGTACTAAATAAAACTAAATTGTAGAACTAAGTCAGTCAGTTACTGTAGAATATTAATTAAGATTTTGTGCTTTTCACATATAAATTGAAAAATCTAATTAGTCTAAATTTTTAGCTATAAAGATCGCAAAAAGACTGAATTCTATTGCAAGGATCCGATAAACTTTTGAATCAACTCGATACAAATATCTTAGATTTCTTTTATCCTACTATTGTATTTATAAGATAGAAATATATCTTGCAGATAGCGGCGTCTACATTGTATACTAACGCCCTCTTCACGTCCTGCATCGTAAACGTTTCATGTCCTAATAAAACACAATTTGTGAAGCGAGATGGTGATCTTAAAACTACATGATTGGTTTATGGGTTATCGTAAACAACGCTAAGTCGATAGTTTATGGTGAACTTCGATATAACTTTATCTATTCTCTTGATAAGTGTTGTGTGGTGCGTCGTAACAGTATAATGTAATCCATAAAACAGTATTTTGAGGTTCGGGTGAATAATGAAGGAGTATTTCTAATGCTGCCATGTAGCCTAGTGGTTAGTAATTCAGTTTCCTATCCCGGGGGTCTGGGTTTAAAGCCGGCTTTCAACGTACTCCACTAGGGTACTGACAATAAATTCTTATTATTAATATCACTATTATCACGTCAGGTCCCTTACGAGATAGGCAGAAAGAACCGACTGACAAATATCTGCATAAACCTCGGGTACCTAATGTCCTGCTTCTATATTCATTACTGTCTTACATACATATACATACAAACATTATTACGTTCGAAATCATAAATTTAGAATATCAAAAGCGTTACTTAACTACTATAAGTATTCGATTACAAGGATGAATTTCATCGATATTAATTGAGGCATTAATTTAGTATCTAAAATAGATAAACTTGTTAGTCGAAGCCCCTATATTTGCGCTTCCAATGTTATATCTGATTACTTGCTATTGACGATGAGTTGTAGGTATAAGCGAATACAATTTTTATCATTGTGACAAGATACATTTAAAAGTAATTTCTTCACTTTCTCTGTCATACGTATCGGTAACAACAGGAAATCAGTAGTAATGCAGAGTAAGAAGTATTCAGTCGCTGATTAGCGTCAATTGGCTTCTCGTACCACTCTCGGCAATGATTCGTGTTCAAGTGGAGAAAACGCTAATAAAGTTTTACTTTACCATGGATTTTTGATGTACATCTTTCGATTTCTGTTATATACACAGGTTAACCTTTGCTAACGTTTTTGGATTGCTTAGACTGTTAGGTAGAGGCTTGCCCGCTCATCGTTGGTAATAAGCGACATACCTAATGTTTGTCGCAAAATGTCAACAAAATCGTTGATTCGAAAATTCTCTCACGTTACACGGAGTTTTGATTCGCTTTAACAATAAAATTTTCGATAATAACTTCATAATAAGTCTTGAGCAAAATCTAACTCAATTATTCATTGAATAGTCTCTCGATTTAAATATAATAAGATTTATAAACTCTGTCTGGATATGAACAGTTCTTTTACGTAATGAAATGTCTAGATTACAAAGTAATTTATTCTTCCATTGTTGGCTGCTGATCTTATAATGAGATGTTTTTAGGCCAAAACTTGATACGTTGTCCAAATACACGTGGTTTGGCATACCAACTTCTCACAAATTAGATAACATTATTGAGTTTTCTAAAGCTTGTAGACTTTTTTCAAAGACGTTTATACATAATATATAAATATCATGTACATATGTAATGTATACACATATGTAACAAGTATGGCTAGACACATTTAAAGAAGAATTAGATCAATGCATTGTTTCTCGTTTACGGCGTGAAAAATGAAGATTACAACTGATTTTTATCAATTACAACTTTTGTAAACATGTAATTTTGAGGATTTTTCTTAACGTCCTACTACGGAAGACCTAATTGTTGTACGGAATACACCTGTCATTATTTCACAACGAAAATTAGACTTAAATACATTGCAATAATGCACATTATGCTACGTACGGTAACGAAAAGCTTGGAGTAAGTGGATGTTTTGTAAAAATGTACTCTATACGAACCGCATAAGGGTGAATGTGTGTTGCATGAACAGCGTATGTAGTTTCTATAACCGTAAAACAAACATTAGACGGTGCAATCAAAATAAAATTATATTTATTCGAGCCGATGGTCGTGAATTCGGTTCCGGCACTAATGGCCGCCCGGCAGGTGGCGTGGGGGGACAAAAAAATTGAAAACAATAACAATTCGTTCGTAACAGAATGACGAGTTCCGTATAGGTGGATATAAACGGAGCCTAAGACAGGCTCTAAAAACCAAACTTTTGTAGTTGGTAGTCCCTTTGCTATTAACTTTTTTTTTTCTCATTTAATTTTTAATTTACTTTTGTTTTGTATTTCATGTGTATCCTTTAATGTTTTATATGTACCCTTGGACTTTTATTATTGCCTACTAAAGACGTTGCTGTATTACCATCTTTCTTTATTTCTGTACTAGTTATTAGTGGAAACGTAGCTGTATTTAGTGTTCTATTCTATATGTAATAATATATTAAGTATTAAGAATTGTATTTTTCCCAAAAATAAATAAATAAATAAATTATATTTTTCAGATGGGTGGGCATCACGCTGCTGAGTCTGATAGTGCCGTGTCTGTGGTGCTACCTCCCGCTGCGCTGCGCACATCGAGCCGCGCGCGCCGCGCACCTCGCCGGCGGCCTGCACGCGCCGCTGCGACACTAGCGCTGCAGCGCTCGCACGCCCGCCAGCCCGCTGTACGACCGCCCGCCGCCAGCGCTCGAGCGCTGGACACGAACGTCCCACCACCGCAAGCGCTGCGGCGCTGCGAGCACTGAACCGTATATGTGTGCGCGCCACAACGCTGGCGCTCGAGCGCTGGATACGAACATCTCACCACCGCAAGCGCTGCGGCGCTGCGAGCACTGAACCGTGGTTACGAACGCGCACTGCCGCTAGCGCTCGAGCGCTGTAGACGCGCGCCCCGCCACCGACAGCGCTGCGCCGCTGCGTACACTGAACTGTGGCTACGTACGGGCACAGTTGCTAGCGCTCGAGCGCCGGACCCATCAACAACAGCGCTGCGGCGCTGCGAGCACCGAGCCGTGGTTAAGAACGCGCACTGCCGCTAGCGCTCGAGCGCTGTAGACGCGCGCCTCCACATCAGCGCTACAGCGCTGCGAACACTGAACCGTGGCTACGTGCGTGCACTCGCTAGCGCTCGAGCGCTGAACGTTCATGTACGCGCTGAACATACATTAGCTTTGTCACGCTGTTTCTACCCGAAATAAAGCGCTGCAGCGCTGTATCATTCTGCATCAACTAAACCACTACTAGTGCTCGAGCGCTACAGCGATGGACACTACACCTACGAGCGGCCAGTAGCTTCACTCCAACATCATACAGATAATTTAATATTTAAAATGCGATTAAATTCAAAGCACATAACCAATGTGAATATTAACATAAGATTTTTATTAAAAACCTTAAAAGTAACAAAGTCTGAAGAAATTGAAAGCAACAAAGCACTGTAAAGAATATCAATGATACATGAGTTACTTCAAACAAAATGGCTGCGTAACTAAAAACGCCGCCATTTCTAGCTAGGTTCAGTCAATACTTCCACTAAATTCTAAATGACTGACAATTATGAAAACAAATAATGCAATCAAGATTTTTCATGAATTACTCATTTCATACATGAATTTAAAATTAGCTATGTTATTAGAATTGAAGAAAAATGAGTCTGTGACCTTAATCGATGTTTAGACAGCAGGTACTCTGTCTAAGATCGTGATGGAAAGATACATCAGAAATGTAAAGATAAAAGGGAAAAGATAAACGCGAATGTTGCTAAGATCGTTGTGAAAATATTCTATCTGTAAATGTAAATTTAAATAATTAAATCAAAGAGGATTATCGATTCAGAATCGGTTCCGAAAAGCTCTAGTTATTAAATGCAATGTCATGATTATTTGTTTGCGAAACAAATATAAAATTACTAAAATCCTGATTTAATTTATACAACATTAAAAACGCACACGCGTGCATTTTTATTTATTTTCTATATATATGTATTCATGACACAATAATTTGAATTTCGAAGCAGACATAGATTAACGTCAGATATATCAATGTTTATAGTAATGTCTTTGTCTATGGAAGATGATTGTATAGTATTCATATTTGTTTGTGACGAATACTATTTTCTCCAGTCAGTATTAAAATGTTAATGGATGTCTATGGTCAAGTACAACGTGTAATATCTATAAATTATACCTCACCGATATAGGATATTATATGTGTAAGAGATTCGATTGATATCAATGTTTAGTGTTTAGATTTAAAGAACAAATAATTACTTATATTATATACTTTAACAATAGCCGCAATTGACAATTTTTGGAATTAAAAAAAATAATTTTACATTAATACAGCCAGAACGACCACTAAATGTTTTATTAAAGTGTGAACACAGATTATAATAAAATTATGAAAAAAATATATGTATATCATAAATCGTTTATTTATTAATGGTAATTACGGTATTTTAAGTAAACGAAATTAATGTTATACAATTGATTGTATCTATATGTATACAGTGAAGAATATAAGTGATTTATCGTTTGGTGCGTTGGGAAGTTAACGAGAGTGGTCATTGGGTAGTGATGGTGATTTGATGACGATATTTCGATACCACATGCGAAGGGCTTAGCGCAGGGACGCTTGTGTGCAGCAAATGTGCTGGGAAAGGCGGGAAATGGACGCGAATTGTAAACGTGACGGTTTTATTTATATTTGTACCAGTATTACGTACCAAATTGTTTAGCAACGCAGTGTTGCCAGTTGTATAATATAAATGGACATTCATTCGCTATGGTCTCCGAGTTGTGTGTAAACTAATGTGCCATAATGAATACGTTCAATATTTCAATATTATAATATCGCTAATTATATATGATGTATGTATATGTCTTCCAAGGCGATTAGTGTGTATTATGTTCATCGAAATTGTTACATTTGGTGTTGG
>DWGJ01005698.1:0-10148 GCA_018246895.1 Aspitha aspitha aspitha | reverse complement strand
TTCAGCTGGAAAACAATAAAAATGTGGAAAAAATGTATGTCCTAATATTGCTAGGTGAGACACAAGAGGTGAAGCGGTAAGACCTGTGTTCAGCTGGAAAACAATAAAAATGTGGAAAAAATGTATGTCCTAATATTGCTAGGTGAGACACAAGAGGTGAAGCGGCAAGACCTGTGTTCAGCTGTAAAACAATAAAAAGGTAAAAAAATGTATATCCTAATATTGCTAAGTGAGACACAAGAGGATATAAGGAATAAATAATCATATTTGTAGTATACTGTTTCGGGCAAACGGGCACAGTTAGGTCAGCTATCGATTTTGTACGTTCCACGTATCTAGGGGCTCGCAACTTGAGACTATCACAATTAGGCGGCGGCCTCCAATCTAATTATATTTCTGATTGCCCGCTGTCGACGTACGTCCGGTGAGTTCGTTCTGGTTAACGATACATCGACAAGTCCATCATTCGATTCGCTAATCATATATGAAAGAAGGTGACATATGACTCGCTGATCCAGAGATCAATACGCAGCTTAAACCTCTGAACGGAGAATTTTGAAATTTTGCAAATTGATTTTTTACATACTGTAGTGAGGATGAAGATAGGAAGTTTTGAAACTCCATCAGTAAAGGATTAAATAAGACATTTATGTTCCATTAAATACATATGAAGCTTTAAATAGTATCATAATAGAAAGAAATTATGATAGGTACTATTTAATTGTGTAAATGTCATTTCGGTAACGTTCAATATTCCATACACTTTAAAGTAGTAAAGACTTAAGACTACCGTGTTTGAATCTTTCAATAAATCTATGGTTTTAAAACGCTGCATAATCGTACCTACCATTTTCTATAAGAGTTGGAAATACAGCAAAAACACAACACCTCGCAAACGGATCACAATCCCTGTAATTAATCGCAGATCGGATCTAATTATTCGAATTCGTCTGGCGCTGTCGCAGCACTATTCTGATTGTCGACAAGCGATTTCGGAAATTACCAAGGCGTCGACTGCCCCCCTCCCGGCGTCTCGGTTAGACGGTCAATCACTGGTACCTTTACCCTATACCCTGTGCGTATGTACACTTAAATTGCTTAACGTGACTCTAAGATTTTTAACGGCGTTCATAAATGTGCATTTTTTATTTAAAAAATATATTTCTGTAAAGTAAATTTTAAATGTAAATATTCAAATTACAATAAAATATGAAACCTATTCATGTAGGTACCTATAATATTTGAAGTTTAAAATTAAAAAAGATATAAACAATATTGACATATTCCTATCGAAGTATATAAATGAAATCATTGTAATCCACTTTAATTATATATTTAAAACTGCTTAACATGCGATAAAATTATACATTAATTAATAAAAAACACATTTTATTTTATATTACTTATACAGAACAAAATATATATACAATTACGATTATTATTGTTTGAACAACTCATAGTGTATTGAACGAAAAAGATTTAATCACATATCATTCTCGACACATCATAACAGTATCAGTATCATTTACCTACAAAATTAATCCTAATTCGTTCCCAATTCGGACGTAAATTCTGTAGCGAAGCGAGAACTAGTTAATAGCGTTCCCAAAAATCCCAATGTTCATTAGCATAACAATTTAATTAATCAAGCGCCCGACAGTCGCACAATAACTTGCTACCATTGTTGTTTGTAATCCACACTGATGTCTTAGAACCGCTGACGTCACGCCCAGCTCGTGACTAATAAAGATTGGGAAAAAAATATTAACGCGATATCATTAATGTATGTATATTAATGAAATCACTCTGCTGTTGTTACCAATATTTCGGGAAATGTTTTTAATAATAAAAAGATGTGTATCTTAAACCTAAACTCAGATTGAGTTATGGCTTGGTGTAGGGCATCGTTCAACAGTGATAGTTGGTTGGAATGAAATTTATAAATATAGCATTATCATCCGTTATCCTTATTATATTTAAAACAATACATTCAATATACATACATATAACATTCTGTATTTTCAAATTGTCACTTTAATGTAACTTGCAAATAAAGATTAAATAAAAACAGCGTTCAGTGTTAACCCATGACCGTCTACACCAAGGAGGTGGAATGATGAAATTATTTTCATCCATCGCATCCAGAATACTTACAAACCTGTGCATTTTCTATTTTTTAAATAAAATAAAATAAATAAATAACTGGGGACAATTCCACACACGGCTGTCTGATCTCAAATTAGGCAATGTAATCCCTGTGTTATGACCGGACCGCTGATAAACATACATATATACATACAATACAGTACTTACATAAATATTTTTATT
Source organism: Aspitha aspitha aspitha (assembly GCA_018246895.1). NCBI lineage: Eukaryota > Metazoa > Arthropoda > Insecta > Lepidoptera > Hesperiidae > Aspitha > Aspitha aspitha. The sequence continues at coordinate 7,820 of DWGJ01005698.1, read as the reverse complement.
ACGACCAGACACAACAAACAAATGTGCTGCACACACAGTCTGTCCTGGGTGGGAATCGAACCCACGACCTCCGGTTTTGCAGCCAAGGTCTCTAACCACTTGACGACGAAGCCAGTCGATTTTCTGCTATACATTCAACGATTGAAGGCTGAAAACATAAACTTTCTAGGGGCGCGTGCTTCACCTTAGACTGCATCTCACTTACCATCAGGTGAGCCCGCAGTCAAACCCAAGCCTATTATACAATAAAAATAAAAAAAACTACGTTTGCAAGTATGTATGTATGTATGTATGTGTGTGCGTCCGTTCGTACGGAGGCACAATTACAGCGCGCCAACATCAGATACTAATCGCGGCGTGTAAACCGCACCGTTTCCTCGCGTCTCGAACCTCCCTAAAGACCGCCCCACCCCCTACTACATCATCTCATTTGAATTTCTAACTAGGAACCTCCATGCAATTATTGGATTAATGTAAATTACGCAGTCTACAGCTCGACGGTGCACTATCAGGGACAGGGTTTAATTAGAATCCGGTTAAATCTAATAATAGTGGGGCCGATGAAAAACAGACAACATAATAATAAAAATAACATGAACAATATTAAATCAAAACAAAAATACCTACTAAACAATGTTAAAGCAAAAAACAAACAAAAATATTATAATTAACAAGACAAAACAAAAAAAGGGATGAAAATAGAGGACCTAGAGGACCAAATAGAGGACCTACAGTTCTTTGAGGTGTTTCTGTCTTCGCGACGTGCCCGTTGATCGGATGGTCGTGATGCGAGAAACTTGAATCTGTAAAAAAATCGTATCTACGATGTTTTATTACAATTCAATACACATGAATTATTATTCCAATTTATTTGTAAAACATTTGAAAAAGAAATTTAAATCTCAATCAATTTCGAACATCTCGAATATACACCTACACCTACTTAGTAACTTGAATAGCGTCTTAATTAATTAAATTAAGAAAACTACAAAATGACTGCATCGGTGGTCTATTGCCATAATCTTTTACTTCTACGAGTATACTTTATTTAATATTATAAAGATGAAGAGTTTGTCTGTTTATTTGGTTAAACGCGCTGATCTCAGGAACTACTGGTTCGAATTGAAAAATAATTTTTGTGTTGAATAGTCCTTTTATACAGAAAGGCTTTAGGCTATATAATATCACGCTATAACTAATAGGAGTGGAGCAGCAACGAAAAAGCTTTTATTCTTGCGTTTTCCGTATAACTTTTATAGTAATCATAATCATGGCGGGACGTTCTTAAAACAGTTTTTCATGGATTGTTCTCTAATTAACGCGGATGAAACCGTGTTGCACATCTAGTATAACTACTAAATTCTACTAAGCAATGAATATACTTATTGTTTGCGTTTTGTTTCTTTGTGCTCTTCTGTGTGTGCGTGTGTGTTTGTGTATTATTTATTTGTGTTTACTAACGTAGTGGGGTAAGAAATTGTGTATAGTAACCAATATTATGGACTTTTGTCTGAAATAAATATTATTATTGTTATTATTATTATTACTATACGAGTAATGTATCGTAGCCAAGTGTTTCATACTTTCATCGATTCGGTACACTCGAACCGGTTAAACGTCGAGAAAGTTAATTCGCGTATTGTCATTATCGTTTCAAGTGCGTGTTGTGATACCGAGAATACGCATAATGATAACGCGTGTCATTACCGTCAATAACAATCTTAATGATAATACATTTCACCGCATTTTTCCCATTTTAATACCTCAGCACACGGTCAATAAATTGGTTGCAAAGTTTCGGGTTACGAAACAATGAGATACGCCGATGTGTAGTAATAAAATGTCGAAACAAGGGTTTTTTGACAGTTACCAGTAAAGGGTATGTAAATTAATGAATTTGGTACATTAATTAACGTTATAATAATGATTAAATAATTGTATGGCCTTAAAAATTTCACATTGCGAGAAAAAACTCATCTCCAGCAGTAGAACTACAAAAACAGTTTCGAAAAAGATGACTTTTTATTTCAGCAATGAAAGACAGTTTTAAGTTTAGAAATAGATTCTTTAATTCTCTTTTTCCCGCAAGATAGAGTAATAAAAAATATGAGGTTAATGTAAAAGCTTTCAACAAATACCCCAGTGTTAGGAGTACTCAAATACAAATTGAATTGAGCGTGCAAAATTTGTCGTGTTTACACAACTCGGCGACTAACTCATTTCAATAAGTTAAAACTTACGCGACGCCGCCATATCAAATCGGCAAACATCTAACGTCTAACAGTTCTGTTTGCATTTAAATAAACGAGCGAAAATGCGAAACAAATATCATTCGAGAAAGTAAACGAATGTTCAATTCAGTTTTTTTTCGTGATCAAGTTATTTGTGAAGAATAATGAATGTAGAAGCGCATTAGCTATGTAAGAATAGAGAATTCTGACAGTCAGCGCTCTCTGCCTTCCCCTAGAAGTAGCTTGATGGTATAATAACAACATTTAATCAGGAAACACTAAGACACGAGAACAGAATGAACGGTGAGACGCATCGAAATGACAACGGTCCTAAACGGACCTCTGTGTGCCAACGACCCGAAAGCGTTCGCTAAACAAAGTTGTGGCGCGCCAAAAAGTCGAAACAAAACCACGAATATCCCCGCCGTGACCTCGAAAACGCACGTAGGTGAAAGCCCTCGGGGTTCACGTAGGAGCAAAAAATCTCTAACCCCCGTAAGGAACGGGGGGCGCCCGCCCATGAATGGGCGAAGGAGGTGCGCGTCCTTGGAGCAAAAAAGTCACGTGGCCGCGCTCAACAGGTGGCCCCGCGTGTCCTTGCCGATTAGAAAAAGTAAGCCCCGAATTCTTGCTTGGGGTCGCCTTGTTCGGGGCTTTATATGTAGTTTCATTGAATTGCATTTTGAATCCATTTTTATTTTTTCTTACACGTGCACCGTTTATATGAATACAGTTTAATGTTTTTCGCCTTTTAGCATTTCTTTTTTTGTAACTCAAACTTCGAAGTTTTGATTAATGTGCGTAATTCATTCGTGTAACTAATTTAGATGTCAGATTTTTTGAAACATCGAAAATATTTGTGTCGACACTAATCGTATCGACACACATAGCGCTGCAATTGCGTTATCATTCAAGAATCAACGTGAATGAATATAAATCTATGTATATTGTAGAAATTGATAAGGGAAAAATCAAGAAATAGCATTTTCATTCGGCGCTAAATGTGACGTCAGACTGTTGAGTCGGCATTCCGCAGAAAGATTCAATGTATCCAACAAGTTTGCTTTCAAACGTGTGTTGGGTTCCGTGAGCATCCTTTATGAATGGGCTCCCCCGGTCTCGCTTAACACAAATGTCACGACGCCCCGACGAGCCGGAAAACTCTCTTTTCTTCCTGAATTGTCGATCCGTTCTGCCGTTACAAAATGAACTCTACCAACACTTCATAGAGTCCAAACGAAAGGTTCGCCGGCGAGAAAATTTAAGGAATTTTCTGCTCGAACGCCGCACCCGATTTCGAAGCGTAATATGAAGTGTTTAGGTTTAATTTCGCGTGCGCGCCGAAGATTGTCGGAGGCACGAAATCTTCCAGTCTCCTGCGGCAAATTGTTTCCTCGCGCGCCGTGTTTGTATTTTATTATACATTTTTATTTCTCGATAACATTAGCTTAACCGACTTTTCATTGCCTCCGCTAGGGTTGCCGCCGTTAAATTGTTTTTATGTGGCCAAAGTTTAACGACTACCTTTGTTTGTGCCGCCGCTTATTTCAACTCTACTTACCTATATCTAGGCGTTTAATTGGTTTATGGGGATTATTAACATACATAGATGCTAGTTAGTGATGTCGTTTGTTTAACGAGCTGTTAAACTTTACAACCGATTGTAAAGCGTTCGTGTGAAGAATATTTTTTGATTCGTTTAGTGCCTTCAAAGTTTCGATAGGTCCGACAACTGAGGAAGTAAAGCCGTAAACTTGTAAGTTATTTCTGTCAAGACATTTCAAATGCTTATTTTCCACTATCATTTCGGTCAATTGTTAGAATGTACTGAATTTTCTCTAATATACAATTGGCAACATTATCTAATTGTCTTTTGTAGCTAATTCTTAGTCAACACACGTAACATATGTAATGTTACGTGTGTTGACCGGAAAATAATTGAACTCGTCTATTTGCAATCAGATAGCCGTGTGTGGAATGGTCCCAATTATCATTATTACCGAATGTGTGTTAGTATAACACAGCCCTAAGAAAGTTGACCGAAGCGAGGCAGAAGCGTCAAAAACGTGGCGTACAAATATGTGCCCTCGGCCGGCGGCACCGTCTAAACTTTAGCTTGCAGTTGATCAGAGGGATTACTTGCCCGCTTCGCCCGCGTCGAATAACTTTACGCCTTTTTGTTGCTTACGGTAGCCGTGTTTCTTCGTTTTGTTCATTTTTATACAGTCATGTTCTTTCAACTCTTGAACGGTGTTCATTTTTAACCAGGTTCTATACATGTATATGTAGTATACTAATCATTACAACAAACGTTAATTACTGACTGCCTTTTTGTTCTGTCGCTTTTGGTGTTATATTCTATTTTTCAGTAATTATTTAAAAAAATCAAAAGTCCATTTTATGAATCTTTAAAGGCGAACAATGAATATATGTAGACGGAGACATATGTTATTTGAACAGGAACTTATTGAACAGGAATTTAGCGAAATTAAGGTCGCATAATCAACTGGCTAACAGATAACAGTGGGACTGGTGCCGCAAACTCGAGAACGTTTTATTTTTTGTCGCCGGCGCGCGACGCCGCAGGCGCCACTTGCTTTTACGCTACATTTAGATTTCACGTTATATCAAAACTTTATCTCGTCAGTTGTTCGCAACTTTTTGTACTACAGAATAAACATATTATAGATACTAAAGTTACAATTTGATTGAACCTGTTACTGTCTACCAACTGCTCACTTGAATTGACTGGTAGAGGATTGCACTAGGCATTTGTACACCTTTTGAATAACATAGAAGGGACAACAAACAAGCGTAGATAAATAAGCATTTTAGATTGTGGAATAAATAGAATTGTAAGCGATTCATTCTTACATGACTCTTAAAACATTCGCAATTTGTCTATAATATCATAATTATTCTATAAACGATATAAACTAACCGAATGTAAGGTTCAAAGATACTAACCGCATTAAAGAAACGGTTTTGTGTCGATTTTATACATAAGTTTATTATAGTTTAAAAATTAGGTAATAAATAATAAATAATAAATAATTAAGTAATTGTAAATATAGTAAAACGATAAAATCATGTTTTAAATTTATACACCGTAAAAGGCAAAATATGTAGTGAACTAACAATTCTACAACATCTTTAAATGTACCCATATTTGTGCAAGTAAATGTCTTCGTCTTTGTCATGTTATAAAACAATCACATAATGTATCGTTGACATAACAAAACTGATTGTAGAGTCGGCCAGGAAGCAAAAATAACCGTAGACACAATTTAATCCGCAAGCGAACCGCTTTAATTTAATACAAAAACAATCCTGTATAGTATGTCCTTTGTAAATATCATGCCGAACAACGCTTTACAAGTGCTCTACGAAATAATTGTTGTATCCACGTTGAGCGATTGAAGATAAAGAAATTTGACTACAGAGATCTCCAATACATTAATTTGTGTTAGTCAAATACTTAACACAAGCCTCCAAAAGTAATATAAGCACCATAGCACTCTATATACAGCGTGTAAAAGAATAATATAAGTGTCAGTGTGATTTAAATTAACTGTCAAAATATCAACGAATTATTTCAATGTTTAACTCGTAATAATACAATAACTAAACAAATTAAAATTTCACAAGAACTTCTTTGTACAATTACTTCTTAATAAAAATGAAAATTACTTAATTAAAAAGAAACGGTTTTGTGTCGATTAAAAATATGTCAACTTTAGTGTAAATATTAAGTAATAATAAATAGTTAAGCAATAATGAATAATTAACCATGTTACAGAATGTAAAGCTATAAATTCCTTTTTTAAATTTGTACGCTGTAAAATGCAAAAAATGGATTAAACTAACAATTCTGTAACATCTTTAAATGTATCCACTTGTGCAAATAAATGACTCTCTGTCTTTGAAACCCTGTAATATAAAATGTTCACCGCTCCGCCGTAGGACGCGAGGCTAAAACCCCGACATTTATTTCCCGTTGACTCCGGGGCGCGATGTTAGACACTTTATCCGAATGCCTTTGCGTCCATTCATTCCCTTGATCGTCGAGAGCTTTCCGCTTTCGTTGCGAAACATCTTTTTTTGTTGTGGCTCAAGTGGGAGGGAATTTCTTCTTACGCTTTTTCTGTACGTTGCCTCGGTTAGTACCCACCCGTTTACTTATTCGGTTCTAACTGAATGAGTTGCGTTACAACTGTGACTTGACGCTATGCGTGCTGTAATTTGCGTTTTCTATGAAATGACAACATTTTCATACTACATGGAAACTGTCTATTAAATTAAAAGGAGAAATGCATTGATTTGAAATGCAGATAAATTAACATTATAATAAATAAATTTAAAAAAACCTGAAACATTTTCAAGGTGGTTAATAAACCGATTCACAGAATTCATCAGAATTTTTTTTATTAATACTGCTTTCCGATTAATTTTATAATATGCACGCGCATAAAACAAAATTTGCTATTAAAAATATCGATACATTATCAAAGCGTAAGAACTAAATAAATTGATATAACATCGTACACACGACACAATAACATCAGAGCTGCAGTTTCCACCCACGTACAGAACTACGAGTAGCTATGTACATTCACGACGCCAGCTACAAGCAAGCAAAACTACCGGCCGAAAGGTTATCTCGAATTGATATTAAGCTTGCATGTCTCTAGTCCAGTTCCTCATCCAAAATCGATAGCGACCCGGGGGGGGGCCACCCTGTTGTTATAGCCCGAGGTCGAGCGCTCCTAATTCGTACCCCCGCATATGGCCGATCTTTGTCGTCTGGATCTCACCGGCAGGTGTGAACCTCGGACGCGGCATTGCGTTATGCAGTTCGTTCGTGCGCACTTGCAATTACCTCGTGCGTACATTTTGTAATTCAAAATTTCGTAACGTACATAAATAATGTTTAAACAACCATACTGTATAGTACGTTATTAGAGGATAAATCTTTAAAATATATTCATAGTTATCGTTAAAGAAATTATTTCCCAAATGAATTTACAATAGATTTTACTTATAGAAAATGTAATTATCGATATGAAAATGCTTTTTCGTATTTATCATTTAGAATAGAAGTAAAAGAGTAAATACAACTGGCCTTTTACAAATACGTACAGTACCTACTTTAAAATCTATAAATAAAAATAGAACAATACAACATACTTTATTGCCTACAACATAAAACGAACGTCCTAGTAGAAATACAATCCAAACACATTTATAATGAATTCGAATTTTACATTTATTGTTATTCTTATTTATTTATTTAAAAATTCAGTACACGGGGGATATTTTACAAGAACAAGCAAACGAAATTTTGTATTTAGGTACTGCTTATCTCCTATAGAGATCTTTTCAAGAAACGCGAATGGAAAGGGCATTCACGGAAACTGTTGAAACTTGAGACTTTGATACAATATATGTACAACATTGGGTACTCAACCGCATTACAGAAACGGTGTTGTGTCGATTTTAAATATAAGTTTATTATAGTTTAAAAATTAGGTAATAAAGAATAAATAATTAGGTTGTAAATATAGTGAACTGATAAAATCATGTTTTAAA
>DWGJ01005697.1:0-10149 GCA_018246895.1 Aspitha aspitha aspitha | reverse complement strand
AGTAACTTCTCCCGTTTTCCCAACAATTCCCTTCACTGCTCTGCTCCTATTGATTGTAGCGTGATGAAAAGTATACTAAAACCAGGTTAGGAGTATGAAAAATGATTGTACCAAGTTTCGTTAAAATCCGTCGAATAGTTTTTGTTTCTATAACGGTTATACAGAGAGACAGAATTGACCTCTCTACAGATTTATTATAAGTATACATAGATAGAAGACTAGCCGACTTCGCAAACGTTGCCTTGCCATATAAATGATTCCCGTTTTTACAACATTTTTCATTGCTGCTCCATTTCGACTAGTCATAGCGTAATGTTATAAAGCCTATATTGATAAGTAATAATGTAGCATTTAGGGGTTAATTTAAAAAGTGTCCAAGCAGCAACAAAATTGGCTCATCTGTAATTATAATGAATAGGGATGTAAGTAGAAGAATTGAAAGACGTGGTGATATAAATGCTTTCCGTTTTAGTGTATAGTTGTAGGTATGATGATTGTGTTTTGTCACACCGTTTACAGAAAAGTTTTCAAACACCCTCAAATTAATATGCAATATAATAATCTTAGATTAAGAACAATTTTAACCTTAAAACTAGGACAACCAGTTGCAAACCTCAATGAGCTGACGTAGCCATTTTCGCGTGTTGGTGCACGTTTTCGTTAAAAATTACGTCACAATTCACAAACGCGCTCTCACAGCTATCGCGAATATGCAAGAAACAACTCGTAACATTTTTATAATTAGTTTGAAAATTTCCCATAACATCCACGCACAGGGATCTTGGAAATGTACTAATTTGCGAAATTACCCCGCGCCATCTAGTGCGGCAATATAATACAGTGCGCTGATTGCAGTGCTGCCAACGTCTACCGGTGCACAGTATTCGCCGTCTAATTGAGCATTATTTCGCTTTGTCTTCGGGCAGTCATGACTATCCGGTGCGACTGCACACGACCGCCGCCGGGGCCCGCAACTACAAAATATGAGCCCTCTCAACATAAAAAAGCTACGCGGTTACTTTTAAATTGAACGCGAGCAATTTCGCTCATTCCGTGAAATTCCGAACTGAAACCGCCACGAATTCGAATCGTGCTGAAACATCCGCGCCGACGTTCCGTTCGCCCTTGGGCGGGCCGCTGCGCGTAATTAGATACGTTGATTTATTATTACGTGAACTCTTTCGGGCCCGACGTGTGAACTGCCGTGTGTGAGCGACCGCTCACGGAACTTCGTGACACGCATCCTCATCATCGTTTAGCCGAATTGCTATTAATACGAGCGTTTCGTCCAACTTCTAATCTCCCAAAACATTGCCAGCCACGTTACTACCCGCCGCCAACATTTGAAAGTATATATACGTTTGCTATATTGCTTTAACAAGGTTAGGTTACATCGATTTGTTGTTTGAATTAAAATTGTTTTAAATTGCCTTTTAAGTGTCGGTGTTATACAAGTGTCATATGTTTTATTCAAAGTAACAGAGTCGCGGGCTAAACTGTAAAACATATGCACAATTTTAAAAACACACAGAAATACTAAATATACGATCACGGATATTGCATTGTACTCACTTGGAACCATTTCGCAAAAGCAATACGTGGATTTGCGTTCGTTTTTATTTGCGTGTGCGATACGTCATCGCGAGCCGCCATTGTTCCTCGGCGGTATTGTGTGTTTTCTGTTTATATCCCCTTTGTCAAACACAAAGAAAGGTCGGCAATTGGTAAACGTCACACCGTTGGAGATCACGACGGTCTGACGCGTAGCGTTCGGAGATTCAGGGGAAGTTTAGCTGGAATATAGACAGTAAGTTTAGGGTAAAATAAACAAATCTGTACTATATTGCTGTTTTTCCTATCATATGAAACTGTGGTAGCAAGTTAAGGTTCACCTAAAGTCTTGCCCATTTGCTGGTTACACCAGATTTTTTGGTCAAGGACATAACGAATTGGCTGTTGAAGACTGCTTAATGTTTCCCTCATATGCTGGGAATATCCGTCCCTAATAGTGTATGTTATAGCCTCCTTTATATTATAGTAGTTGGTACTGGCCATTTCCTAGTTGATGAAAAGTAAATCATTAAGGGTAAGGTTGAAAAAAAAGCATTCAAATATCCTGTGTTCTTTTTTTAAATTTGAAACTGTAACCATGGTTACCATAAAATTGGTTGAACTGGTTGGATATCACACGTTTACTTATTTGTATTTAAACGCCATTAACGCCTAAAACTGTTTTAAATTTGTACGCCGTCAAAGGCAAAATATGGAGTGAACTAACAATTCTATAACATCTCTAAATGTACCTATATTTGTGCAAATAAATGTCTTTGTCTTTGTCTTTGTCTTTGTAAAACTAGTCCGCGCTGGAGCAGCGTGACAGAGTGGCCGTGCCCAAAAGTGGGATGCAAAAAGTCTTTCAATCAACTCATTACACGCTTGCCTTGAAATTGCTTGAAGTTTTGCGCGGGATATTTTCGATAAGACGTGATATACCTACTTCATTTCGTTTGAATGGCGTTTAATTCATGCGGGGCCGATGGCTAGGTAATAACAGGCAGTGAGGTGATACTTTCGTTGGTTTTATTTGAGGATATTTTTCGTGGTCGGCAGCCAGCCCCGGGCGCGGATATCTCGAAATAATAATTAAGAGGATACATTTATTATGCCGCGCATATGTAATGCGGGCCCAGATAAGCTTATACAGGGTGTAATTAATCATGAATTATCAAAAAATACTACTTTGTTTTCATTAAACATATTTACTATTGCTAAATATTAATTTTACAATAGCTCCTTTCAATCCTTCCTTGTTCACTACAATTGTATAATAATGGTCGCCGGTCAACGTTTGCTATTTTTTAACATTGATTATTATTAACGAGTATTCCTACTATTTTACTATTACCAGATAATAAGTAAACTAAGGCCAATCCCACGCTAGTTAAGTAACAAATTCAAATTCAAATATTTATTTGTCAATAAGGTTGTTTAGGTGTTACATAAGATAATTAGTCCGCTTATTGTGCCGATTTTGGCATACAAAATATATCAGTAAAAATTATATTACAGTAATTACAATTAACCTTTTATTATAGAAAACAACTAGATGATAAAAGCATCAGCCTGTATCAGGCCGGGCCGGGCTCGGCAGCTGCGCGGAGCCCGGAGCCCGGGGCCGCGGCCGCGGTCGCCGGTACGCCACCAATGCACTGCATTCATTTAAGTGACGCTGTACTTTATGTAAACGTGTTTTATGATGCACAGATTTCATCCTCCATGTTTACGAGGCGCGTCGCCGCAGCGCGCGATTGGCACCGAACTCCGAAAAGCCTCTTCGTCAATGAAACGATATGTTTACGCACCGGTCTTCTGATTGGTTTAATTTATTCTACGCAAGGTCGTAAAATTGGACACAGAATTAAAATACAAGCAGAATAATTCCAATTATGTTATACTGTCTATTTACAATAAAAAATAAGCTGTGTTGTAAAAAAACATTATATACTTTGACCGATCGCTATCACCTTTAAGATACGTGCAATGTTAGTTTTTGCAGAATAATTGAAACCCCAAAAATAATCTTTGCTGTAAACAAGCGGGAAGCTGTATAGATTGGGATCTATGTAAAGAGGTAGGTACCTTTATCAATAAATGCTGTATCATATTCACTGTAAATAAAATCACGATATCTAGGTATGTATACTTAATATTATAAAGCTGAAAAGTATGTTTGGTTGAACGCGCTAATCTCAGGGACTGCTGGTTCAAATTGGAAAAATATTTTTATATTGAATAGTTCATTTATTGAGGAAGGCTATATAACATCACGCTATGACTAATAGGACTGGAGCAGAAGTGACAAATGTTGCAAAAATGGAAAATTATTGATTTCGAGGCGGGCGAAGCTGCGGGCACAGCTAGTGTTTAAATTCATTGAGTGAGAGGGCAACTGCGGACTGTGCAAGCATTCGCGCGGCATGGTCGACCTCGCGCCGCGGAATAATACCACTACGAAAGGGAAAGGGTTGGTTAACCCTTCAGTTGCCATAGAGCTCGCACATGATGGACACGGCACACAAATATTTAACTTTCAATATTTCTGACATATGTCCGCAGATTAAAATCTTATCTCGTTATTATACAAAAATTGTGACTTAGGGTTACTGAATTAAAATTGTTCAAAGATTAAATTTACGGGATCTTAATTATGATATAGTTGATTAATGTAAACATCGTCATCGGGGAACTCCCGCAAGGAACGTTTTTCTCACAGAAATAAATAGTTTTTAATGTAACTTCCATGCATTCGGTATTAATGTTACCAACTCGTCTATTTGACGCACACAAACACGCCTTGTATATAACAGAAAGAGAGACCGAGAATGCTGGACTGAGGGGCATAACGTTTTTTCCTTACGGCACGAAAACGGTTCTATCGTACTGTTCACTCTGTAAGTGGTGGTTAAGAGGTAACCCTCCGCTCGCCCCGATCAATAGGACGCGGGCCGCAGCTCTCCGCTGGCCTCCGAATCCCGATAGCAACGCACCTCATTGTTGGATATAATAATGAACACTTAGATAATGGCGTTTGCGTTTAAGCATATTCTCGTTTTGGATCACGTTTTAAAATTAAGTCGTACAATTGGCAAGTTGTAAACGACAGATTCGTTCGACTAGTGATGATCTTTCACATACTAATCTGTCATTCTCGCGGTCTTACATTCGGTTCCCGATAAAACTGATTACAAAATGAGTATATATATGTTTCAGATTGTAATGGTTCTGTCACTTTGGGTTCTAAGATATCAGTGTGAGCGCTTTCTAATATCGAGATTTGAGTGCGAATTACTGTTATACCTACTGTTACTATTATACTGTTACTGTTATCCAAAGATCGCTCGCGTTTCTTTTATTTATTTATTTATTTACGGATTACCAACATAAGATACAGAGGCCACATTTATAAAGTATACAATTCACAATTATTGGCTTTTTAACTGTTCTTACACTTAAAGGTAAACACAGCACGCTATGTGTTACAAAATAGTGTGTTACAAATAATATAATAATAAAGAATTTTATTTTTACAGACAATTTTAAATTAGTATTTTCATTTATGTATTTCTATTTTAAACTTATAAGACCTGTGTTTTATCATACTTTTGCGTTTCGATTATTTTGCCCGATATCCACCTGCTGTTGCAACGTATTAAATCACACGACGGTCCATTAGCGCCCTTCTAACAGTTGCGTCGATAACGGAGCAAAACAAGCGCGAAGTTGCTATGACGTTGCACCAAAAGACCAGTATAACCTGAACCTCAAACGAACTAGATAACAGCCGTATATCTACGTGATAAAGTCCAATTTCATATATCTGAAAGGTTAATGAAAAATGGTAGGTATAAAGGCGATTGTTCACGCCAGTTGGACGCAGAAATGAAAAATCTTACGTATGACGACGGCGGCTTAACTGGATTGTAGGGTTCCGTACAGTTTGTTAGCGTATAAATTGATAGTTTTAAGATGTAATAGAGGTGCCCTTTGAGGGTGAGATTGCTGATAAGTAACACATATTCGCTTGGATAGGAATTCTTCGTTTTCCCGTTTTTATTACATCTACTATGGCTGTTTCGTAATTTGCATGGACAATTTTTGCTTCACATAGGTAGTTACATTAGACCGTAGACGAGTGATTTAACACACTATAACATTACATACTCGTAAGTCTTTGCTACGAGTAAGCAACTTATTCACTTTTCATCCTGACCTGGAAATAACATGTAGGTCCCTGTATAACAGGACACGCATCAACCTACAGAGAAGGCTCAAGTTTATAATCGACTAATACTAGTTTACGCATAAAAATATCTATATAAATAAGCAGTGATAGCTTTGTGGTTTGAAATTCAGCCTCCCACTCGGGAGGTTTAGGTTCGATCCTAGCAGGCACCTTTGATTTGTTACGTGCGTTTTAAGTAAAATTTAAATATCACTCGCTATAACGGCGAAGGAAAACATCGTGAGGAAACCTGCACGCCTTAGTTGTTATAAAGTACATAATATTTTCTGATGTGTGTGAAGTCTACCAACCTGCATTTGGCCAGCGTGGTAGACTATGGCCTAAATCCCTCTCAATACGAGAGGAGACCCGGTCCAGCAGTGGACCAATAAAAAAAGGGTAGAACAACAACAACATATATATAAATACGAGAAATTTATATACTTATGTAGGTTACTTTATCAGTTTACCATAGAACATGTACCGCCCCACTTGATATTAGATTTTGGATCAGAAATCGTCCTAAGACGTTATAATTTACAGTTAGGGTTGGTTGTAAACATGGTTATATTTCCAATCACTGCCTTGCTAGCGAGAGTAATTTTGCAGCAATCGCCAACCTTAGACTGGGTTTGAGCGATAATGGGAAAGCGTTTAGTCACGCTTAGTTATCTGTGATGTGAGGGCGATGATAGTGATCGACTGGTTAATATATAACAGGGCTCGATATTTTTAAATTGCATATAAATACACTTTATTGAAACCTTTCTTTATTGAAAGGACAAAAACATTGGAATCTAAAACCCGCAACTTATTTATATGGCATTGGAAGTTTTTTAGCTCTGCTAAATAGCTCAGCGGCGCTGGTTATTCCGGTCCACTCTCGGATGTTCCGTAACGACGACTTAGATTCTATTCTATTCCGCAGAGCTAAAAATGTACCATGTATCTGTGTCGTTACTGTGTGTACATAAAATAAATAAAAAAAAAAATTTAATAAAGAAGACAGTAAGAAGCTGATAGCCAACCTTCACTAGTTGAAGAGGCACTATAAGAAGAAGAAGAATTGGAAGTTATTTTAAAGAAGGTTTTTTATACCACTATCATTTCATTACTGATTAAACTCTAACCTTAAAGTTGTAAAATGGTTCTTAAGAACGTGTTTATAATTACTGTACTCCTATATGTATATCATATACTATAGGCACCGCACATACCTACTACTCTTATCAAAAGCAAATATCCTCTCAGCTACTCCGTAACAAGTTACGCTCTGCAAAGTTATTTCAGTGTGGGCTCTAACAAAATAACCAACTCCGCGTAGAGCGAGTTTCCCGATCAAATAAACTAACAAGACGCAGTTCCGCCGCCGTAAATTGCGATTTCCGCTCGGACGCGCTACATCCGGTAACCACGGCACCGCCCGGACAGGTGGCGACGCTACCTTTTGCAATATATAAATAAATAACTGGGGACAATTCCACACACGGCTGTATGATCCCAAATTAGGCAATTTAATGCCTGTGTTATGGTAACCGGATAGCTGATAAACATACGATATAGTACTTATATACATACATATTTTTATTACGGCCACCCACAGAACAAACAAATGTGCTCATCGCACAAATGTTTGTCCCGGGTGGGGAACGAACCCACGACCTCCGGTTTTGCAGTTTTTTTTTGTATGTATATCATAGTCGTGTGCTCATTTATTCCCGTTGTTCATTGTCTACGAATGTATCGCCAACCGGCTAGTAGCCGACGTCGGGTCGAGTCGGTAACTCACCGTTCAATTAGGGGCAGTTCGGACGGCTATTGAGGAAGTAGAACTTATAAATCTGACTCCGGCGATATAATGCTACGGTGTTGCCGTTCGCTTGCCGTCTGTCCGGTGCGATAATGAACGCGAAATTTTGAAACGTACAAGCGCTTTGACCGCGAAATACAATTATAGTTGTAAATATCCGTTTTCTAGGTCTCGCTTTTCCCTGTCTTTATCTCAAAGGCAAAGACAAAGACTTGCACAAATAAGGGTACATTTAAAGATATTATAAAATTATCAGATCACTACATATTTTGCCTATTGCGGCGTACAAATTTAAAACATTAATTACCATTAATTAAATATCTATTACAGCTTTATTATTTATTACTCAATTATTAAACTAAAATTAACTTATTATGAAAACTCTGGTTCTTGAATGGTTTTAATTTAAAAACATTCCCAATCCCATATTAAAATGATATCGAAATAATTGGATTTTTTCTACTTTTGCCAAGTTTTAGATTTTTCTGAACCTACCTTTCTCCCTTTATTCAAAGTTCGCATTGGCCTTTATTTGGAATTTGTCATGCCAGTTTCACGTCGGTAGCTTATTGAAGAGAAAACAGGAAATTACTATTCAATTTGTTGTACTGATTGAGGAAGTAGAACCTAGTAAATCAAAATACCGCAAATCATTGTTACAGACAGCACCCGAAATCGGGTTAACATTAATAAGACATTTAGAAGACTAGTCGATATAATATACCGCTCGAATAGTCACGCTTATACTCGTACCTATAGGAGTTGACAGCGATTAAAGATTTCCATCGGCTCCCGGCAAACTTCTTCAGCCTTTTTTTATTACAAATAAGCTAGCATTTGGCCACTATCTCGCCTGATGGTAAGCGATGATGTGGCATCAGGTGTAGTATGCTTGCTTAGTAAATGCTTATTCACTCTGCTTTTAAAAAGCCCTAAGTTTAAATTTAATTTTAGTTTTAATTTTAATTTTTCTACCTTCGCGACCTTTTTGGGCCTGGCTTTCAAGTTCGTCTCCAAATTGACCAAGGTACGTACGCAACTCTATTTATAAGCTAGAAAGCAATTTCAAATCATAATCAGTATTCATTAAGAGACGGACAAAACGTTATCTCGTTTTAAATTGTTTTATTAACACTTAAATAGGTCCATAACGGCTATTATAGACCGAACTGACGCAAGACCTTTCAAACGCAATCAATTCCAATTACCCTAATATTCTGTCACCCGA
Organism: Aspitha aspitha aspitha; assembly: GCA_018246895.1. NCBI lineage: Eukaryota > Metazoa > Arthropoda > Insecta > Lepidoptera > Hesperiidae > Aspitha > Aspitha aspitha. The sequence continues at coordinate 1,329 of DWGJ01005697.1, read as the reverse complement.
CTAATAGATATGTCAATTGGACAATTCAATTATAATATGAAAGGGCCCGAAGTGCACCGAACGCGTAATACATTACTGCGGCACTTTGTACCGCAGATTTGCAATGCAATTGGTCTAGTACTCATTAATGCGTTTGCTAAATGTTCCATAGAGATAGCGCGATACATAATAGTGACACAGGGAACGTTTTCGTCTTAGTTGTAGGTCAGTGACATTCGACAACTGAAACAAACGACCGATAATTAAAACTTAAACGATACTCATTTCATTTATCATTTATTTTATGAGTGTTTGTGACATCTGTCAGATCACCCACTGTATATGTACATAACTGCAGTTGCCGCGTGCCGTCTGTGATTTAAAAATAATTATGGTTATAGTTATTAACAGAATACTATAACACAAACGCAACTTTTTAAAATTCTGTCCGTTTATCTTTCTGTTTGTCCAGGCTTAACTCTGACCGCTGTACCGATTTTAATGGGACTTTCACTGGAAGATAGAGGCGGTTATAGGGCAACATAGGCGGTTATAGGCTACCTTTATTCCGAAATTCCCACGGCATTGGGATTCACGTTCCCGCTGAATTTAGCATAACACTGCACACCATTATTTAGGTACATTACACATGTTTTTTTAATTACTATATTATTTCTTTAGTGAGTCGACATGCTATTCATGAATAAAAATCTAACGCACCCGATCGGCACAGAGTACTTGCGAACGCCTGTTGAGTCGTGAATATAAATATCTAAATGTGCTGAAACGAGTGCTCCAAAACATGTGAACGCGCCCTTAGATTTCACGACACGTACTACGCAAGGTCGTCGTACACTCATCTTGCGTATCTTTTCGGCGCTGGCGCAAGTTACACGCTATCGCTGTTGTAAATACACTTAGAAAAAGTAATGCTAAGCTTATTGAGATTTACGTAGTCACAGTTTTACATTGTTAACTTGTGCTGGGGCAACGTGGTGAAATATACAATTATTATTTCATAGGATAAACGTTAGACTATAGATTTGGCTTTAAGATTTTGACAAACATCTTCCATCAGAGCGTACGGGCTCTCATATTTTAGACTCTTAAGTCGGGTCTCTAACTCTAAAACTAGAGGTAGGTACTAAACTAGATGACGGTATTCCCAACGTTACATTACTATTACGACTGGCCTCATGGTCGAGTGGTCAGACCCTGACTGCAAAACCAGAGGTCGTGGCTCCGATTGCTACCTAGCACGAACATTTGTGTGACGAGCACATTTGTTTGTTCTGTGTCTGGTCGTAATAAAAAATATCTATATAAGCACTATATCGTATGTATATATGT
>DWGJ01005696.1:0-10149 GCA_018246895.1 Aspitha aspitha aspitha | reverse complement strand
TGAAAATCGGCGCCGTGGCTCAAACCACGGCAATATGCCGAGTGGGTGCCGTTTCCGGCCCTCTATGACACATACAGACATAAAGTATTGCTAAGTGCGTGTAAAAATTTGTTTTTATCTATAGTTTTTAATTATTTCATTCATTTTTGCAAGCTACGATTTTTATTATTATTATTTTTTTCATTTGTTTGTTTATTTTTCCTGTTTTTGTATTTTGTTGTTTCTGTGTCATGGTGTGGATAATAAATGCGGTGGTGGTGCGGAAAATAAACTCTTTCTTTCTTTCTATAGTTTATTTTTACTTGAGAAGCGAAGACAACGGTCTTGCAGCACTCGCACGCTGTCATTAGATAACTAAACAGAAATGGCGTAAGTTCCTTAACCGGCACTCAGACTGGGCGGTCCGGGCGTGGACGCGCACGTGCGCCACGAGGCGGGCGAGGCGGTGCTGCACGCGCGCTTCCTGGTCAACGAGGGCGGCATCGTGACCGCCTGCGCCGACGACCAGCTGCACCTGTGGACCTTCCGACAGAAGCTGCCCCAGCGGGTGCAGTCGCTCAAGTTTCAGAGGGAACGGTAAGAGCGCCACCTCTCTTATCAACTACCGTAGACTGATCACTGATCCATATCTCAGCGGCCTCGGTCGTAGCTTGCCCTAATAGCTGTTCTAATGACTTTAACCACAAATGTAGTGACGGTTTAACAGTTCAAGTAACACGGAACAGGTGAGATTATGATTATCATGTACCTATAATATATAATAGTGAAATGATGGAAAGGCGTATTGTAAGGTGACGCGCGTATGTCGGATTACAACCGGGGATCTTCCGTTAGGAGACGGCAATTATTCTCGTCGTTGTAATCGGTGCGACCTGTAGTTACTTTTTTCCGCTGATGCCTCGTCACGACCTAGACTCGCGACGAATATGTTTGGAGGAAAAGATAACCATTAATGGAGTGTTGTTTACTGCTTTTGTTGTATCCGTTATAATATCACCGTATCGTCGCACGCCTGCGGGCGTTTCTACGATATCCATCGAGCGAGAACGCGATCAAATTCCGACCTATCGACTAATCATAAAAAATGTTTTTACAGCAGCACTGAAAAAATATTTTTACAGCAATTTTTTACGTTACGGAGAACGATACTCGATGAAAACGTATACGTAAGTACCACGTTTGATTTACAAAGTGATAAAATGTATGAAAACTTATCTTTTATTCAGTTCCATAGCAGCGAAGGAATATTTACAGCAGATAGTGCGGTTATAATATGTAAATTTTACCCATATACGATGCTATTCGAAGCAAACGACATTGTTCGCTTCCAAATTTTATTCCGATAATGTTTATCAATATCATGCAATTGCATTGCTTCTGATAATCAATAAATTAAGATAATGTTAAGAAGAAATTGAATCTAGAGTAGCGCGTAGAGAAAAGTAGAGTTCGCTACAGGTACTCCGCAGTGACGGTGTCCCTCTGCCCAACAGTGGGACGTAAAAATAGTTAGAGCCGTGGAAATGACTCTAAAAGGTTTTATTTTTTTTTTAATTCTAAAACATTACACAATATTTATTTTTTTTAAAACCTCTACATTTTAATCAGTTATACTGACAATTTTAAGTTACTGATGATTATTTACGTCATTTGTTTCTAATCTTATCTAATCTCTAATTTAAAAGAATAACTAAATCTAAGACACAAATACTAGGAAATATTTCCAATGAAACCTCCTTCTAAATATTCGTCGGCTCGCCCCCACAGCCTCACATCCTGCGGCCGCAGTGTTCCCTAATGTAACGACTGTTGCTTCGTTGTTTTACAGCTGCAAGGAAATAAAACGTAAATACTTTAGGGCTTACAAAAACCTGTCAGTGAAATTAAAGTTTTGGGGTCACGTTTTGCTCAAAACCATTTTTTCGATGGCTTCCAGATATCGGTGTGTTTGTATGTATAAGTTAAACAAGTATAAAATGTAAATAAGTGATATTTTAAAACTATTTAGTTGTGTCATCTAGCACATATGTATGTATGTGCATTGTAATATAAAGTATAAGTTCTATAAAACAGGCTAAAATCCATAAAGTAGCCAGGGTGAGACTGCTTGCAATTCCTCGTAGGCTTATCGTTTAAAAGCCAAGTGTTTTCGTTAATTTAATGGTCGCTCGCCCATTGTTTTACGACCATTAGAGAATAAAACATAATTGTGAGGCACTTGCTCAAAAATTCTGAGAGAAAAATGGAGCAACGCTTGAGATCTCAGACCTTGACCTCAATTTCTAGTATAGTTTTATAATTACGATGCCTCTTTCAGTTAGGGAAATATCGCGCTCCGAAACTTTGACACCGTTCCAGGTGTACGTCTCTATATCTGTACAGTTTTTAATGGGTTCTTCGTGTATAGCTCGATTTATAGTCTGTTGCTACACAGATGAGGTAGTTTAGATCTGTAGACGCAATGTTACGGTTGATCTAGCTCGGAAAGTCACCACAATATATGTAGGTAACACTTTGTACCCGGCTCTACATTCGCGCCGCGTTGACTGCAAGAAGTCGTAGTAATCATTGTTCTAATTGATGATCATTTATTCTACAACTCATTGCAGTAACATGTCTTATAAGTGACACAATTAACTTGGACATGTTCAGCCACTTGAGCAATTAAATGGGGTTACATTGTACACTAAGATGCCAGAGGTAAATGTATTCGCAGCGCGGCTGGCGCGGGCACCTGGCGCGCGTCGTATTCACGTGATTTAGACTATCACAGTTACAGCTATATTGTCGCGAGTCAAGAGATACTACACATTGTTAATATAATTTTGATTGTAATAATATTTCCCGGCGTTGAATAGCATATACCGTGCCATCTCTTTTCCTTTCCAATTTCCTTTAAATTGTCTTAACAAAAGAAATGTGCCGAACTTGAAAATAAAGCCAGCAATTAGTGCAACCGTCTGGTGCAACAACATTACCTACTCGCAGCTTCTTGTTTGGTTTAAATTAGAATTGATTCAAAGTACTCATGTATTTGACCAATAAGTATAAGGTACTTTTAAATACTAAAGTCTGTTCCGTTTGATTTGTTCACGTAAAATAATTTAGCTCAAAATGTTATTCAAAATGAAACGTGCCGCTAATTCAATTAATATCCAATATTTACTATTCACAAATAGCCGACGTAAACTAAATCGAATCGCCAGCGCGGGCTTCGACAACCGGAATTAATTTTGCCGGCTTGATTGCTTTGGCACATTTCCATTGACAGTATTTATGATTCCGAATGTTAGCGAACCAAATTAATGGGTGACAGGTCGCAACTGCAGGTTAGTGTAACATATTGACCGCGGTGTGGTTGCGCCTCACAGACAAAGTGTTAATCGTTATCATTAGTAGAGCGTGCTTACAATGGATCGTGCATGTTGAATACAACACATCCATACCACACCACCACTTAAGGACTACCCGCAAAACGCCTCTTTTTTTATTGTAGGATAGGCTTGCGTTTGACTGCGAGCTCACCTGATGGGAAGTGAGGTGCAGTCTAGGGTGGAGCACGCGCCCTTAGAAAGTGCTTATTCACTCTTGTTTTAAAATATTCCAAGTCGTAGGAGGCAGGAAAATCACATTAAATTAAATTCTTACATTGCACTCGATCGTTCCGTTTAATAACAATCACACTTGTAGTAGTTTTTCAGCTGACAATATTATAATAACTTGTATGTAACGATAAACACTTCGTCAATGATATTTTAACATTTCCTCACTAAGTTGTGTAAACAGTGCGCATAAAAATTGAAACTTTTATGTATAATTGCTATTGTAATGAGTTGCCATGTCATTGCCAGACGAATGTAACAACAATGTTTACTGTTAATGGCCGGTATCGCTACTGGCCGATTGTCAGTTATGTCCTATTAATGAGATATTGTCTTCGAGTGCTCCGCCGCGATTGTGTTAATCAACCTTATTAATTACGGCGCAATTAAGATTAGCACGCACCGCCTACGTGTAATGGGGTATTAATGTGATAAATCAGTGTGTAGACGGTAGATTCGGTAATATAATACAACGTAAGGGCAGTAGCAGACGTGAGTTTTCTGTATATTCAACAGCGAGGCTTCGTGATAAACGGTAATTGGCTGTTTTGTCGTGAGACACTCCACGTTTTGCGTTACACATTATAGAGGTATTAGTGTGACGTTGCCATTTGCGTAAAGTATTGCTTACTGGTTTAATGTTTCGTCCGCTAGCTCCGTGATAATGTAAAAATGGAACGTGAATCCTCCCCCTGGGCGGCAAAATGTTCTCTAAGTGTAATTTGAAACTTGTATGCGTTGAGCAGGTGAAATGTGAAGATGTAAATAACGGTTTCGCCTCCCGCCCCTCCCAGGTGGACGGATGACATGAAGCGGGCCGCCGGAAGCTGGATTGAGAGAGCCCAGGAGCGGGTCGAGTGGCGCAGGTCAGGGCCACCAGTCCAATGTATAATTCTGACACATAAATAAGTCCCTGTGTTTTGTCAATATCTGTGTTTTTATAAATTAATTATTTCAAATTTCAACGCGTGAAAAGTTTTCGATGTTACCTAAGGTTGTGATTATTTTGGTTCAGTTTTTGGATGTTTGCCTTTTGTATTAAGTATTCAACAAACACTAGCTGGATATTATGTATAATTATTTAAATATTCTACATGTCAGAAAAGACAATACAACCGATCATTTCGCAAGCTGAAATAGCAGTTAGAAAAATGTTATATTCAATTATACTTATGGTGTGATTTTCAACAGCGACTGATTAAAATAAAAAAATACTTACAAGTCAAATATATGCACCATTTTATTCCACTATGCTTAATAAATATTATTCTGAATCTGTGTAGATATAAAACTTTAATTACAGCCAACCGTATACTGCTCGTAGCTGATTTTTATATTCTAATTTTGATTCAATTTATTACGCGTAATGTGTATGCACTGGCCCTATTAGTTTTTATTAAGCTTCGTACGCACGTTCCGATCGTACACAACTCAGATGTCAGACTCCGTCTAGCAGCTGATACAATATAGAGTGTAGAAGCTGTTATCGGTTACCTTCCAAGATGTCAATATCGTACTCAATTATTCTTAAATATTCCTATAGGACATAATAAGTTTGGTTCAGTGAAGGAAGTAGCATTCTTATGTGCCAAATCTTCTCTTTGCCATTTATAATCTTTACACAACACAAATGGACTGTGCGTACGTAGCTTAACTTTTAGAATTACTATAGAATTTTGAAATTTATATAGTATCCAGGTAAGCAGCCAAAGGATCGTCTGTTACAGAAGACCTATGAACCATATCGTTTAAGGATTATCTTGTTGAGTGGCAGAAATGGTTCTTGCTTTGCAGTCATTGTAACATCAGTCTTGCGCTGGGTTTTTACCGAAAAATAGTAAGGAGGACTCCACACATCTTTAGTTGCGTCTTTTACCAAATAACAACACAACACTATAGAGTATTTAGATAAAGTATTAATTTTAGTTGAGTAAGAAAGGAGTACAGACAAACTAATTGTTCCACAACAAGCTCACACAGTACGATTTTGGAATTACTCAACAAAAAGTTTAGAGTTCACAATTATTTAGAATCAGTTGAAACTAATTTTTGTAATATATTGTATTGGCACTATCACTATAGCTAGGTCGTTTGCACATTGTTACAGATATCGCATCAAACTATCACGTCAGACTAAAGAAATAAAGGGGTGAGTGTGTGTTAGTTTGATGTTGTCTGTCTCTGTTGCACGCTTCGCCCCGGCCGCCCCTTCTAGCGTTATGTCCATGTAGCCCAAACCTTGTAGCCATGGAACAGTTTAATTTTTTATTTATTTTTTGACATTTATTATTGTTTTTTTTTGTTTTGGAAAGAAGACAAATATTATTCTTTTTTATAACGTTTTATTCTATTACCAAAGGACACGTAGAAATTAGTTGAGTAGTTGTATAGAATATCGTGCATGCGTTACGCCGTAGCACCGAATGTTGTAGCACTCGGCCGTGTAGAGGGGTGGCTACGAGACACGCGGTGTCGCTACGGCGCTACGACGTCGTGCACCGAGCCCGCTACGAGATCTTGTATTAAACAATGCATACATGTATACTTCAATGACCAACAGTACTGCAGTAGTCAACATACGATACGAGAATACTGAACACTCCTGTAGCGGGAAATGGCGCATAGGCGTAAATCAATATTAATGTCCAATCTACGTTATGAGGTATTTAACTCAACGGCCTAATTAATAACGTGACCGGGACCGAAGTACTTTGATTTCGATAACAGTTGTTTCACAGAAATTAAAACTTTATGTTACTTATTATACTATTCGTGTAATACATTTACATAATATGTTTTCTTTGATTAATTTAATCATAAAAAATTCCAACACTTTTCTTAAAAAATCCGTTTAGATTAATGCTCATGAATACCTTGAAAATTTAAAACATCGCTTTACTTAATTCTGCTGCCGACTGCATCCTGCTCTAAGTCCCACTACTCGTCGCGTGTCTCTTCCCAACTGTGAGGGCGTGGACAATAGTCCAGCATGCTGCTCTGGTGCCGTTCGGTGTAGAATTTGTTAACATTTCAGCAAAATAATCCCGCATGCGACAGGAATACTGGATTTTAAGATCACTTACATTGCGGATATTGAACAAAACTGCATCCATCCATCGAATTAGCACTGAATAAATCTGGCGGCTGTAGGCTTAACGCCTCCAAAGTAACGTGTGGTGAAATGTTAGCGACAAGGGTACACTTCTACAAGGGTTCATTCCTACACCGCACGTTAGCAAGCGTTGTGTCGTGTTACTCAGCTTTTAAATGGCAGTTACATTAATCTTTCATATACTTTATGTTACAGCTTTTTAGATAGCGTTTGTTATTGTGTCATGTATACAGGAGCGTGAAAAGTGTAGTTTAGATTTGTTTGCTTGTTTATAGTAGAGAGAAATCAATAAGGGATATGTCTATAACGAACGTAGAAGTCTTACTTCGCGTCGTATTACGTTTTGCGATGGGAAAAACTCCTATAAAGACCTTTTCCGGTTTAATGGCGTTAGTACTAAAAATAAAATTAAAAAAATCGAAATAAAACTATTTCATTATAAAAAAATGTCTATGTTCACATATAGCGGGCGTCACTCTGTCATTTATAGTATAGTTATCTATATGAATACCCGTTCAAATCATCTGGCTAACGAGTTCTTCCTATTAAATTAAATCCTGATACAATGTCATGAGATCACTTATGTAAGATCATTTCCGCAGAAATATTTCAGCGCACATTTTTACATACATATGTATCTGTGTCGGTACAAGTTATGGCAACATTGTCGTATATCACCGCTTGCTGTGTAATGCGCGGTATTATCAGTGTAAGAGCTTTGACGCTAAAAATGATAATCTGTTGACGTCGGCGACACGCCGTTTACAACCGTCATCGGGCTGAGAGCGTCGTAAAGAGAGGTCGTGTGTGTGCGCAGCGCCGGCTCAGCTGGTCGTTATTATAAATGATCAAAATGGCGGCGTTGCCACGCAACCGAAGTGACGCCCGCGGCTAGAATGACACCCGTGCAAGTAGGAACCAAAAGAGGTTTCCATATGGAACAAAAGAGATTGTTTCGTCGTTTGTAAAAAACGATATTTTAAAAAAATGCTCATGAGATAAACAATAGTTAAAGGGTAGACCGCGACAAAAGTGCCTACCTCTAACAGAGAAGTAGAGTAAGAGAACTGAAATAAGTCGGTCAGGACCACAGCTGATTGAAATCCCAGGCTCCTATGGGAAATACGGCGATTGTACCGAGGATCCACTAAACCATAAGTATATTGTGTAGTTGGAAGCTCGCAACCCCCTCCACCAATCGGCGCTGCAGCAACGTGTTTTGCCCTAACGTTCCTAAATGACAGCTACACATCAGATTGTTGTCAACATTTAAAATTTAAAATTGTATTATTGAAGAAACATTTCGCCGAGGTCTTTTCCGTACACAATAATCATTACATCATTTAAACAATGCGTGGCCGGTGAAATACATATTAAACTTCCGTAATATTTGTCACATAAGTTGGTAAACACGCATAAATACATATAAGTACCCTACCATCAATGGAACGCAGAATTATTGGAATTACGTATTTTATACCTTGAGTTTCGTTCGCAAACCTATTTTAAACAAGTCACTCACATGTTATTAATCTAAAAAATAATGAGAATAATCTGTGCAAAAAAATGTTTTTATTAACCGCTCGTAATTATTACGCCGCAGTAAGCACATACCGAAATAGTGTTATTACATAAATACAATTCATGTAATAAATACATCTAATATCGTAACTACAACATTCCTAATAAAACTCTGTATAGTGTTAGTTATTATTGTGTCGGTAGGGATTTTCGTTCGCTTAATTATATGGAGCAGGTGGAGTGTAACGACCTTAAGGTCATGCGATGCTGACATTACGTCAAGAATAGCGGCTTTGCGTCTTTAACCTTCGTATGGAAACCGTTGGACTGGGACCTTGAATTTGTTGTGATGGGTTTTTCATCAGTATTCTACTTTTAACGTCATGTTTAAAGTTTACCAGGTCACCATCAATACCGGGTTGGTATTTCTCCGACCTGAATGAAGCGTTTCGCCGAATCGTTTTTGGGATCGACAGCCAGGGCGCGGAGCTCTCCCGGTCACTATTATACAAAACAGGAGTGTCCGAGAAATATCAAAACACTCGTGGTTGAACGTGGATGTGAGTACGAAGTGCCTCCAACACCAGAGCGCCAGCCCGCGTGGAGCACTGCTCGCCACGTCTCAGTCCAGCGGACATCGCCGGGGCTGCGCGCGTCACAAGCTCGGCTAACCCAGTTCTTCAAATGGGATAATGGGAACAATCATGGGAACTCTCCCTGCAGCCCGCCCATCACCTAACCTTGACCGTGAAACTGTTCCGCTCCAAAGAATCCTTTTATCCCAAGCACGCGTCTCTGTCTGTTGTGACTGTGTCGCGTCGTAGCCCCGAAGTTTGATCCGCCAAGCGAGTGTCGTTGTCCGCAGGATCACGTGCCTGCACCTGCCGCTGCAGTCCAAGTGGATCCACGTGGGCACGGAGCGCGGCAACGTGCACGTCGTCAACCTGGAGACGTTCGTGCTCAGCGGCTACGTCATCAACTGGAACAAGGCCATCGAAGTGTGAGTGCCCCTTCACCTTCAAATTCTAATATTCATTATAAGGTATACATACACTCAATGAAGGTCATGTTTTAGTCATCGTACGTCTGCTTTGTGCGCCCCTCAGGCTATAGTAGACCGGGAGAATGGAGCCGGCGAAAAAAAACTTGTTACTTAACAATGTATGTCTATATTATAAAATTAACATCGATAGTTGTATTGTTTATAAGGGTGTTCGCATCATAAAAGTCATATCTAAACTACAACAGAAGCTCACGCTCGCGGCTCGACTGCCGGCGCGCCATCCATCATTGCATTTTTAATACGATATTTGAAACAAACGTTAACTCATACACAAAACACTAAAACGACCGCCCCATATCCCGCACGCCACGCGAAACAAAAATATAATGAACACGAACAAAAACCTTAAAGTACATCTTTATGGTGTATCAGGTACTCGTAATTTAATAACGGTAAACACCTCACCAAACACGTAATTGTAAGCAATTACTGTTAATTGAATAATAAACAAGGAAGTAATAGTAATTTCACAGGAGAGGCCGCGGCCGGGATCGTTAACTTTTTGTTAACCGTAATCTCGAACAACGCGTCGATACAAACACGTGTCTAAATTAACTAACCGATTCGTCATGTTATGAAGTATGATCGTTTTCGATCAACATCGATATAAATAAATAACAAGAAAATATTTTTGTTTTATACTCTTATTTGTTCACAGTTCATTTTAATTAATAATTAATATTCCAAGATGATTGATTGCTAAGCCGCTTTCTTGTTGCTAGCTTCTTATGTTACACTAGCGGCCCGCCCCGACTTCGCACGGGTATAAAACAATATTTCTCCACTATTTATGGATGTAAGAGCTTAAAAAATGGAGTAACTTCTCCCGTTTTCCCAACATTTCCCTTCAC
>DWGJ01005695.1:0-10149 GCA_018246895.1 Aspitha aspitha aspitha | reverse complement strand
ACTCACACAACTCAAAATTTTGAAAATACCAGTTTATAACACAAATAAATCCAAAACATTCCTTATTTCATACTCAGCAAGACTCAAATTCATAACGGCAAAACCGCCATAATGGCTCGCAAAAATGACGTTTTGTGATTGGTTATTTTTTACAATATTTTTTTTTTATTTTCAAATGGCTACCGTGTAAAATTCGAATTTCGAATTGTGCGAGAATTCATGAAAAGCAGCGAAATAATGATTTACTGATGTATTTGTGTGTTTTCTAGCTCTATACTTCAACAACTGCCACTACCTCGCACACACCCTGGTGGGTCCACCGTGGAAGAACATCCTGCCAAAGAGCCAGGCCGATTGTCTGAACACAATCCTCATTGATCAGATATATGATCTTAGAGTTGTTGGCATGGAGACGATGTCTGCGTACTTACATAGGGCAAGGAAAAAGATTGAAGACAAAGTTTTGCAACATTGTGAGTAACTACAATGATTCTATCTTCAATTTGCTTGATGATAAGTACACTTATCAACCCATTGACGATTGCACAAAATTTGTTATAAATATTTCTATGTTAATATTAAGTATAACATTGTTTTTATGTATGTTGGTTTTAATGAGATATTTACCGAATCAATGCGACTTTCATTGAAAGTTCTAGGGAAAATGTGCAAGTTATAAAATAAGTTTTGGAATAAATCTCTTGTCTGATCTCACAAAGCGATCGAAAGATGTTATGTAAAATTTTTTTTTTATTGTAAACAATTTGTTCCAGTATCACCCTGGACGCAGGAGATGTTTGATGCAGTCAACAGGTCTGTTAACGCTGTGATTATTTATTTAAACGAGATGAAGGAGCACTGGCATGACATTCTGCCCGGTCGCATGTATGACCATGCCATGTGCTCACTTGTGTGCGGTCTGATCGAGAAGATGATGACTCTCCTGTTCTTTGACACAGCATTGATGGCTGAGGACTTGGTGTACATGCTGGCCCTCAGATTTCAGGATACCATTGATGAGGTCCACAAACTGTTTCCGGTAAGTTCTACTCCCTATATTCATGTATTCCAAAGCAACTGTATATGTCATCATCAGCCCAAGATACGGCATTGATTGTAATCATTGCTATTGACTTTATGAATGCTGCTAGGTGATTCCCCTTTAAAAAAACACTCATAGTATTACTGTATTGTTCCAAATTTAAAAGAGATCCCTTACAATTAATGTGACAAGTAAATATAATCTGGTATCTGTGGGTAACGGTAAGGTAGAATTATTTTAAATCAAATGTAATATTTTAATATTTGCTAATTATTATGACCAATCTTTCCACTGAGACCCTCAAAGTCGGAGACAGAATACTAAACCATTATTCACCATCACTATCGCTGCAGTTATAAGAAGCTAATAATGAAAGTTTATTATTGCATTATCGATGTATACACACCCAAAATTTTTTTTTTTAATATCTGGGGACAATTCCACACATGGCTGTCTGATCCCAAATTAGGCGATTTAATGCCTGTGTTATGCAAACCGGATAGCTGATAAACGTACATTTATATATACATACGATATAGTACTTATATAGATATTTTTATTATGCTCAAACACAGAACAAACAAATGTGCTTATCACACAAATGTTTGTCCCGGGTGGGAATCGAACCCACGACCTCCGGTTTTGCAGTCAGGGTCTATAACCGCTCGACCATGAGGCCAGTCAACACAATTAAACTTAGTATGAAACTTTTTATGACTGTTTTCCAGGAGCCGATAAAATTGGACGTCCGGATCAAGTGTTGGGCGAGCTTCAAACAGATCCCGAAGCTGCTCAGGGCGCACCCGCTCGAGATATCCAGCCTGTGGACTCAGAACACTGACGACACCAGGACCTTCACGTGTGATGAGATACGCCATATCATAAAAATAAGGTTTCCCGAGAACAAGTATATATATAAGATTCTGAAGGAGATCCAGTGAAAATGTCTGCAAAATATTGCTTGTATATTGTTAATATCAAGATCGTTATTAACTATTAAGTACTGATTTGGCTTAAGATTGATATTACTTAATTTTAATAGTAAATTGATTATTAATATTTTTAAAATAGAAGTGTTTAAGTAACAAGTAATAAATGGTTTATTTATTAATAAATTGTTTCTTTCATCTCTTTTCCTTATATAGATACATTACGAATCAAGAAGTAGCTTTCAATCATCTAGGCTTTGATCAAATCGTACTAATGATAAACGATTATTCAAATTTGATTAAAAAAGAACAATTTTTGAAAGTCCATTTGACAGTTTTTTTTTATTTTATTTCGAAACTGTCAATTGAAAGGCAGTTTTCTTCACCGTATAATAAACACAACACAAATATATAATTGAAACCCTAGCTGATACAAACATCACTAATTCCCCTGTTTCTTTTCCCGCTGTACATAATTTTTTTCTACATACTTGGATAGTGAGAGAATTCTGTCATGCGAATATTGCTCTTAAGTATTCCCTCTCAGCTTCTTCAGATACGCTTCGTTAAATATGACATCGGATCCAACAGTACTTCAAATGTGACTTTCTTCATTTTGTAACATCTACTATTAAAAACAATCTAGGTACACCATAATGTAGTTTTTTATTTTGTATTTACTATGCAGTTGTAAAATATCCTACAATACAAACACCGGTCCGCATTGCCCGGAGATTCCAATTGAAATGAAAAAGTATGTTATCGCATCGCAGCGGTGGCGTGCAAATATTTGCATGGTTGCATAAGTTCGCGTTAATTCATTGTTTATTGGTAACTTATATAGCGCGGAAGAACGGAAACAGGAAATTCATAAACAATTATTACTATTCGAATTACAAACGAATCAACGTTGTTGAATAACTGTTTGCGCGCGAAAAGAACACGCGGATTAGATCGTATTCATATTCAATTAGGGCACGTAACTAAGGGAGAGTTCTTGACTTCACATCTATGAATATTTAAATTAATAGTATGCCGTAAGTAACGTACCAGTGTACTATCATTAATTCATGTAAATTATAAACTTTAAACGAATTACGATTGTTTAAAAAGCTTGATTTTGATAGTGATTTTAAACTGCATTCGATTCATCAACGTGTTACAACGAAAATGTTTGTTTTACTTGCTATGTATATTATTGCACTTGGCCTACTTAATTGTGAACAAAATGTCTGATACTCATCATACTTAATATAATAACGTTAAAGAAAATATACTTAATAATTAGGGATTTGACGGAGTGTGTTCGATTTACAGGCAATGGACTTATCATGGGATACAAAAAATGAAAACTGGCTAATATTGGTCTTGACAGAGAAAGTTAGCGTCCCGAAACCCAACCACCCATTACACGAATGCTATTTAAGTGATTAACGCTTCCTTGCACCAATCAGTACGTACGCGCCAGCTATCGGCAGCCGCCCGCACTATGCAACATTTATCGGTAGGTACATCACTACAAAAAATAGTGAAATTTTGGCGCGAACTTTGAAGCCATAGGTCAATAGTGAAGTGTCACGTGTTTGGAAAGTGTTCAGTAAAACGATAAGTGAAATGAATGAATGGAATTAGGATATTAGTGTGTTATCAAGTGATGTTGGTTACTATGGAACTTTGTTGGTAATGTAAACACGACTTTTTTCATCTGAAGAACTATTATCCGTGTTACAATAACTTTGCAAAATATAAAATAATACAAAATAATGTATTAATAAATTGTATTATATACTCCAATTTTATAGAAGTTTTGTTAATTATTTCAACGCACACAATTCATTATTTAAAATATATTATGGTTCTAAATTTTTTTAATTACATTTTCAGACTAATGTGAATAAAATACTAAACATATTAACTTTAAGGAATTCATTTCATTTAAAAATAGGAAATTACATCTACAAAACAAATGCACATTCACTTTTAAAATATTTTAGGAATAAGTTTAACATAATCTTTACTTCCACATGCCGTTGTTGGTTAGGGAAAGAGTACGTTTTACTGTTTTCACACACATTTTCCAGTAAAAACGTGTAAAATATGAACGCAGTCATTATATAATTAACGAACTCATTTTTTGAGACATAGTAAATACTTATAAAACGATGGAAGGGTGAAATACATTAATAAAAATGGCGAAAACTATTCATAAAGTATTGTGGTTATATTAAGTAATAAACATGAATATAAACAATGTTATGAAATATTTTTTATGCGTTATTAAGCTTTATAAATTATTCATTTCAAAATGTTAATGTTCTTTTACTTACAATTATTGATAAACTAATATTTTACCTTCTTTACTTTTTCAGACGGCATTCCTGATCTTAGCGATCGTCGTCAAGACAAGTGGCGCGATTGTGCAATATGACAGCAGAACGGACCAAGTGGCCGAAGAATCACTAACTAAAGCTGTTACAATTACAGACAAAACAAAGTACGTAAAGCCAAATGAGACAAACCAAATAGCAAAAGTAAACTTGACACAAAAACTCGAACCGTCTACACTTAGACCTCCGAGCAAACCGCCAATTAATCTCACGCCAGAAAAACAGAAATATTTCTTTGATGTACCGCAACATTTCTACGGTCAGCTGGCGAACCTGCCGCCTGCGCGACACATTTTCACCAATCAGCCACTGAAGCTCCATCCAAATTCCGTTTACAACTTTCCAAAAGTGATCCCATTACAGAATAATAGGGCGTTCTACACCAAATCAACTCGTCAGCCTGTAATATTCGCTACATCTACAAGCAAGCCAATCGTTAAGCCAACAAGCCCCAAATTTAGTCTGCCGGTCCAAACAATTAACGGCATTCGTACAGATTTTGTAAGACCACCTAAATTCGTAAATATCACTATATCCTCCACAACTGCTCCCATCACAACGACAACCCAAAGAGTTTTGAGAACAAAAAGAATATGGCCAAAGAGGATATTAGAGAAAATGAATGGAACTGCCCAAAACAGTAATATAACAACGAATGTTAGCGATTCTAGTAACAATACGATCGACCAGGAAACATCCGGTACCCGCCATCATTACCGCTACGTCTACGCAGAAAAAACAGTGTCGTCGACAACAACACCTGAATCAACAACACGAAAGTACCAAAGGGTAACCAGAGGACCAAGTAAAAGATCTACCACTCCCACACCTGAGTTTGTTAAAATTGAATCCAATGACTGGGTGCCTATCGTACCATCACATTACACTAAATCAAGACGGACCCTGCAGACGCCTATAAGCAAACGATCTGACGGTTTCTATAGCAACTCCCTTGATCTCACACGCGAGAAAGGAACGTTTCTTTTACAACCGTATAGTTTGCTTCCGATGACCGATTCATCATCATTAGGACGTAAAAAAATGATTTTATTTCGTAAAAAGAAACGACCACCTACCCAACAGATAAATCCATATCTGGTGTCATCGCCGGATTTACAAGCGGAAGGAAGCCATGCTCACCCAAAAGTAGTCCACAAGATTAAGCATCACCATCATCATCACCATCATAGATATATAAAAACTGTTGAAAAGAAGGTGCCGTACAAAGTCGAAGTCCCGAAGCCCTACCCTGTAGAGAAGAAAGTGCCAGTGCCGGTGCCAGTGGAAAAAGTAAAGATATTAGATAGGCCATATCCGGTAACTGTGGAAAAAAAGGTTCCTTACCCTGTACATATTAAAGTACCGCAACCAATTCCAGTAAAAGTGGTCGAAAAGGAATACGTTCCCAAACCTTACCCGATAGTTCATCGTGTGCCAATTGTGCAAAAAGTGGAAGTCAAGGTGCCACATCCAGTACCTGTGCAAGTGGAAAAGAAAGTCCCTTATCCCGTCCAAGTAGCTGTGCCCGTGGACAGGCCAGTACCGGTACCAGTGCACGTGGAAAAAAGAGTACCCTATCCGGTGCCGGTTAAGATACTCGTGCCTCAACCATACCCGGTAGAGACGAGGGTCCCTTATCCGGTAGAAGTGAAAGTCAAAGAGCCGGTAGAAGTAATTAAGCACGTACAAGTTAGAGTTCCCTATCCACAACCGTACCCAGTCAGGGTGCCAGAACCAATTCCCGTGCCTGTTGAAAAGAGAGTGCCTTATCGAGTGGAAGTGGAAAAAAAGGTGCCCGTACCGTACGAGGTTTTCGTTCCCCAAAAAGTGGAAGTCGAAAAGAAGGTTCCCGTTTACGTGCCGCAGCCTTATCCAGTGGAAAAGAAAGTTCCTTATCCTGTTAAAGTGCCGTACCCAGTCAAAGTGCCTGTTAAGATTCCAGTCAAAGTGCCCATAGAGATACCGGTTTTCATTCATCAGCCCTATGAAATATTAGATGCTCACGATGACCATCGAATCCACGATATACTGGCTGGAGAATCATCGTCCAAGCACGAAGTGACTAGCGCTCCACATCAGTCATCGACTGTCCACGGTAATACAGGCTTTACTGGATTCCAGTCACGTTCCGACAGCCCCGATACAACAACCGCTACTGTCGCTCAATAGGGAAAATTATTTATTAACAAAACCCCTTGAGAATTCGTTACAACTTGTGATGCGAAACTGTAACAAATGATAAATTCACATTCCATAGTAATTAATTTAGTACCTTATACAGTAAGTGAACGAGTGAACGAAATGCATGCAAGCGAATTAAATGAATGGTGCTGTGATAATTAACGTGTTATCATTTTCTGATTCCCAATTATATTTATTGCAGATATAAAAGCATTTTCATTCATTTGCAACACGAACGGCATTAAGAAATAAATAACACAACTTATGAACTAATTACAAATTGAAATTGGCGGGAAACATAAAAAAAAGTTGGACGCAGTATAATATGTATTTCAATAAATTGTTTGTTGTCACGTAAATATATTAATTTATTATGTTTAATAATAACCTAAACTATCCTAACCTTAAACGTATATAGCGTGTAAGGGTACCGTTTCCTGTGTTATCCAACGTATTTGGTTTTTAACGTGGAAACGCATGGTCGGGCCGTGTGAACGAGTTCGATTTCGCGTGCCAACTCGACTGTGACTTTTTCACTTTCGTAGTTCAACGCAGTATAAGCGCTTCCTATTCCGCGATAAACTGAGTTTAATAAGTATTATTATAATTGCTAATTACGCGTATTACTATATAATTTTTTAACACTGAAAAACGAATATGTAGCTACAAAAGTAAGAATGTCAGATGACTGAATAACTACTTCGTATTTACAGATGAAATAACGTAAAATTACCTGATATTAATCAAAACATGTAAACTATTCAAAAACATGGATTTACTGCTGTGTGTATGCCTTAATTTCTTACTATCAGTATTTTCATAGACATAAGTAGCGTTTCTGAAATATAAAGACTCCCGAGGCAGTTTTATAAAAAACGAACCCCTAGTTTAGCTGCTCAATGGTATTTTTTTTTCTTTTTGATCCAAAATTTCTTAGGTTACTATTATGTTGGTGAATAATAACAAATACACCATCATTTACAAATGACTATTTTTATAATTAAAATAAATCCAAATTGAAATAAAATTTTATTGCAAGAGCATCAACATTTTAAATACATACATAAGTGTTAAAATATTCCATCAATATTGTTCGGGTACTGTAGCACTGATTTCTATGACTCTAAGATTACTTAACCTTAACAAATTGCCACTCCAACTCATAAACACCAACTGACGTCTTATTCTTTTCATCGTAATCCACCCATTCTTTTTCTGTTAAATCTACATCCTCAAATTTTTTACCTGAAATAAAGAAAAATTAAAAATTGCCAATTATCTAGACCACTATAATACAATAGCTTGTCAGTGACAGTTCTGCTAGCAAAACGTAATGCCTTGATGCATGAGTGGTATTTATTATTATTCATTATATTTATTATTATTACTATTATTTTATTACATTCCTTTAACTTTATTCTATACAGCTTTCGCCATTTCTGCACAACTCTGAGGTTGGCTGGTAGAAAATGCTTTTTAGCATTAAGCCCACCTTTTGTACCACAATTTTTGTTTTGGCTTCGATAAAGAGTAAATAAATAAATAAATAAATGGTCATCAGTCATCAGCTATCTGTTACAGTCATTCCCAGATTTGCCAGAGTATCATGGTGAATAATGAGGAATATTGTCTGTTACCATTGTCTTCTGCCTCTGCTATCCAACCAGACTTTGGTTCGAAGTCCACAGGCTCTATTCCTCGACAGTCAAATGATACTAATGTCTTAAATTTTCCAACATCATTGCTTGTATATACACCTGAAATGGAACAAGGCCATTAATTGGGAGATGAGGTAAGAAAGGTAACATAAACACTGGTTGCCTATAATAGTAAACATCTAGTCAGTGTCGGGGAAAGGTTTCTTAGTTGTATTGCTAGTCACAAAAAGGGAGGAATTACACAAATAACTGTTAAAGGTGTTGTCAATGTGATAAATAAAGCCCTCTATATTACAGACAATCAATGTAAAATAAAACTTGTAGTATTTATTGAAACATGTGATTATGAAGGAGTCTTTTTGACAATTTCTTCGAGAATAAACTTACTTCCTTTAAACTGAACCTAGTTATCTTTGTACAAGATTCCATTATTAAGTATTATATGGCTAATTGCTACTGAGAGGGAGACAGAGAAGAATATTTTTATTGACGAGGGGGAAATCTTCGAAACAATCCCGTGAACTTTGAGTAGGTGGAACCTATCTCAAAAATCACATTCAAATACTCAAAACGATAGGAAGGACACCAGGTGTGGTTTAACACACTCACCATTGCTACCTTCGATGACATCGATGCAATTTTCCCTCGAACACAACTTGCATTTTATTAACAGATTAGTTTCAGACCTATTGTGCTTCTGTGGCACTTTCTCCGCTTCGATGAGGTCGTGGAACTTCTCCGATTCTTCTCCGCAACTGCTGCACTTGAGTTTCAGAAACCATTGATAATGTGGATGATTCGTATATAATTTCTCAACACATTCTAGCGTAGCCCTGATTTGTAATGCAATTTTTACCATATTTAAATGCGTTTACAGACCCACTGTTAATCATAAAATAAACTTATGTGTATAATCTCTTAAATAAACCGGTCTGCCGGCCTCCGACATAAAAATATTGTCAAATTTTTTAAATAACTGGAGACAAATTAATCCATGTCAGTATTGTCAAAATAAATAATCAATGTCATTTTCTATCATAGATTAAAATTATATAGGTACTGGAGAAATATGTTTTCTATTGTCCCATCGTAACCACAGATTACTTTATTTATTTAGGCATAGAACTTTTTAATTATCAAATTCAAAACGAAACAAAGAGAATAATAAATTGTTCTGCCGTCGAATTTCTGGCTTTTGTGCTTATGTGATATTGTGATTATTAGGTTATCGCTATTGTATTGTAGTAATTTTTAATGTGCATTCTTTTTTTATAAACATAAGATTTATCCTACCACCGCAGAATATAAAACTGATGCAAATATATATAAATTAGTCGCGGAGGCAAGAGGGGGACATCAAATCGGAACGCAGTGGGAGAGTGAGAAACGTTATTACAATTGCTATTTCAATTACAATTCAAATGTGGTACCAAATCATTTTATATTTAAATTAAAGAACTTAAATTACTTATTTATCATTATACCATCATCTTTTTAGCTAAATGATTTCACCCCGACATATATAATTCATTTTATATGGTTGTGTCAGATGTTATTTTAGGAAGTCTTGGTATTGTGTTCAATCTGTTTTAGCTTAACCAAACGATGTAAATAATACAAGTTTATTGTAAATAAAAACAATTTAAATAGTATAATGGTTACACAATATCGATCTTAGTTTTTTTCTAAAGGAACAATCTTTATTGTATTAGTTTGAGGGTCAGCTTGCATGGTGAGCCCCATTTCTGCCAACATTTCGTTATCCATGGGCGCCTGTAGAGTCATTTTAGATATTACTTCCTGTAAAATAGAAGGACTTTTAATAAAAATCATAATCATTCATAACCTCAGGCTTTGTAGTCAGTGTCATTAACTATTAGAACAATAAATCACTGTAATAAATGGTTCAAAGTAAACAAAAATATGCCCTTTTACCTTATTTTCCGGACAGT
>DWGJ01005694.1:0-10150 GCA_018246895.1 Aspitha aspitha aspitha | reverse complement strand
GGACTGCAGGAAAGGGGCTGTTAGTGATATTAGCCCAGTTAGTATGTGTTAGTAGATGCAGTTAGTAAGTGTTAGTATGTAGTTACCCTCTCAGAAGTCTGTCACAGATGCGTTGCTACTCTTGAGGACTAAGATGGTCGCGTCTGGTATACAAGTGGAGCGGTAACCACACCCTTCGGACCGAAACACACTTAAAACAACTGCTTCACGGTAGAAATAGTTGTGGCGGTGGTACTTCTCCGGGCGACTGTATACAGGTTCTACCACCTAACCACAACCTAATTTTAAGCAAGAGCAAGAATAATTCAATAGCTATTTTAACTTTCACTCGGAGAACTCTCTTGAAAGTGTAGATTAACAAAAAGTATTCATATTGCTACATAGGTATATAGATATACTGTATTTGTTGTAATATATTTGTAGACCGATCCGTTGGTTCATCGATGAGTCGGGTAACGTGGGACCGATTCCCACCGTGGACAAATATGGTGATGATTATGAATATTTTTGTTTTGTGTCTGGGTGTAAAAAATGTAACTAAAGCATGTATAGAAATCTACGTAAGTAGTTTATTAAGTTTTTTTTGTGGCGGTGTAGTGCTTAAAAATGTTTGCTGACGGATTCCATGCTATGCCAATTATGCTTATGTAATTGTGACAACAACATCCTGAAAGTAATAGTTGCCAGGACTGACTGCTCTCTACAAAAGTACTGGATGAAGACAGTCATAGGATTAATAATAAAATAATTGTTGCTTTAACATTATCCTTATTTAACATAATAATCCTGATAATTTTTACAATATATTTTAACTAATGTTTGTGTTGACTGAAATAAAGATTATTATTATTATTATTATTATCGGATGTCTAATTACCGTAACACAGGCACCACTCACTCGTAATACAGGATCAGGTGGTCATTTGTCAAGTTGACCCAAGATATTATTTTACATTATTTATTGCACATGACTGAGTGTTTAACGATCATTGTTATTGTTAGCTTTTATTTTTATCAAACACTTCATCTATATTTGGTATTAGCCCGGTATATTGATATTATCTTACTCTTGATATTAGCATTACATTAACGCCTTGAGACTCACGGAACGTGAAGAATCTATTAGACAGATATCGGTTCTGCTCTGCTGTACCTACTCGTATAGTTTATCGATATATTCATAGAATACGGTGTTGTTTCGATTCGTGCGTCAATACATGCTTTACAAATACTAATAAGGATCATTTGAGTGTACAGTTTCAATAAGTTTAATATATTCTGTAACCAGAGCATCAGTTTATAAGGCGTGCAGTTTGAGATTAGGTTTATAATTGAAGACGATTCGTGTTCAGCAAGATAGGATCATTTGGTAAAGTCGGAAATGCGATCAATGTTTTTTGTCGTCGCGTCGCTGGCGCTGCTGGCGGTCTGCGCTTGCGCACCAGTCGGTCAGGATGTGATCCAGCACATACCGGCAAAGCTCGAAGCAACACCATCAGTTACAGGAAAAGAAGCTTCGGAATCTGGTGCTGTGGGAGGCAATGTTGGTGTTTCTAAGAACGTACCGGAGAGACACCGCCGCTCCATCGGAGGACAAGAAAGTGACTTACTGCCAGCGGGAAATGAAGTTGACGTCTCACCTTTTGGAGAGACGTCGCAACTGGACGGTCGCGGACGCATCAGGGTACTGCCGGCATTCCTCGGTTAAGTCACCTCGGCATCTTTTCTACGAAGCACACCTCCAATAACTTTTAACGCTTTTACATATTTTTATCATCTACTCTTTTATTATTTTCCTCTTTGTTGATTTTATTTAAGAACTTTGGACATTTCTGTTCTTTTTAGGATATATTATAAGATTATTAGTACTAATAAATATATTATAACAAACTAATGGTTTAAATTGTATTATGTGGGACATTCTTAACTTAATACATAAAATTAAGGACCATTTTAATACTTAATTATTTATACCTAAATATTTTAGAGCCACAAGTAGGTATATACGAGTAGGTCGAAATTAAACAGTTTCATGCAGCGCTCGATACTTCCTAGTCAATAGTACATACCTAGCCTACCTACTTACTGGAGATTGCTTATAGACTTTAATAAGATCCAGCAAATACAATTTATCCCTAACTTTATTAGTTCCTTTTGAAATATAATTTAAAATTTAAGATTTTATTCGCATTTTCAAATAGGAGATCTATGTTTTATGTCTATGTTAATTAAAGTTGTCGTGATGTTAATGCACTTATCACAAGAACTATGAATGATTTTATTATGCACTCGTTTCTATAAGAAGGTACAATCTTCCTAGTCCAGCTATTCGATATTAATAAAGAAACATGATACTAACATCGGTGATTTTATTCATGATCTACTCATATATAATAAAAAGTGAAAGTAAAGTACTTGGCCCAGATGTTTTAAATACCAAAGGGTTCCTTAAAAATAACGACGAAAGCGTTGGAGAAATTAAATATACAGTTGAACGGGAAGTATCTAATAATACAACACATGAAAACAATAATAATACAATTTGGCAAAATGAAGTTCTTGATGCGGCAGAAAGCAATAATTATGTATTTCGCCCACTTTATGTGTATAGAAGAATTGAACATAGTAAACGTAGAATAACCATGTACAATGCTTTTGCTGGATAAAAAGGTAAGAATTTTTTTTATAGGTATCTGTTTAAGAAATACACATTCTTCCATACCATTTTTATCGTAAACATCAAACTTAAATTATTGATCTAAACTTGTAAATTAACCAGAGTTTTACTTTATAACAAGAACAAAATCTAATTGCCAGTAACAAATCGTTAGTGTAACAAGTTTTATGTTCCCGATTAAGATAAAGATTTAGTATAACGTTTTAGTTTATTTTTCGCGTGTGGAATATAGAAGTGCAAACTATTATAATGCATTCTTTAGCAGCTAACTTTTTATTTCTGATATTGGTAAGATAGCTTGAATAATATTAGGTACCTTTTTTATTGTGCAATAGGTAATATATTTATTAAATCTAATTCAATGAAAACTTCTACCGTAATCACTAAAAGATTGTTACAGATATCACAAACATCAGCTGGAATATCCCCAGTACACGATTTTAGAAACAAGATAAATCTTAAACTGTCCGATGAAAAAATTGCACTCGATTCCCCCCATAAAGTTTTAAAACATTTAGATGAATCAGTACTTAGAGCTACGAAAAATGTGACACAAAATCCAGAAATGGAGGCGAACTTATACAAGATTTCGAAAGACCTCGTTTCTTCAATATTATCGAAATTGGAAATACAAGATAAGATTACTAGAATTACTAGAGAGGCCCTCGATGCGTCCGGCAAGAATAAGGGTATCACTGCTATTGAAACAAGACGAATTTTGGACTATATTTCTCGAACTTTAGCCCTACACATACTAGCTATAACCAAGGAGTCAACGGAACCTGAACTCCATCGCTTAGTATATGGATTGGCACAAATTGCAGCTGAAGTATCGATCATATCAGGTTTGAAAGATATAACATATGCTACAACTTTGTCCAAAAAACAATCTGTTGATTTGTCTTTACGTAAAAAAAGGTCAGTTCTAGAGGAAGAAACTAAAGTAATAACGACAACGGTACCGACCTTTCGACAGTTACCAACAATATATAATATATTATTAAACAAAACATTACGAGTTCCCGAAAGACATTTAGCTCTTACCACAAATAAACCTAGCGAGAGTAATGTAGATGATCTAAATTCACCTTTTTCTGTTTTATCTGACCGAAAATCGTTGCTTATATTGAATAGTAAATCGGATCTTGCTAAAACAAAAGGTTTTTTAAATCAAACTGCGCTCGATATTGAAAATGATACTTTTATCAATGAAACGGATGCAATAATTTTAAATAAAAAAATTAATGGAACGCACGTAACTGTAAGTAGTCAAACGTTAGAAACGCAAGAATCCAATGCACCAGGTCTTGTCGATGATTGGATTGACCCAAAACTCAATGTTTATGCTTTGAATTCCGATATGGTTTCTGAAATGGAATTGGATCAGATTGAAATCGAAGACGAGAATATGAATGAGAAAAAAATGAAACAGAAATTGGAAAAGCTTGAACTCAAGGCAAAAAAAGCTATTCTTTACGCAGGCGATGTAGCCTATTTAACCGCCGCAAGTGTGGTGTCTATGAGACGTGCTTTGACTGCATCCATTGAAGTTCATATGTCTGTAAAATTAGCCAAAAGCGGTATGTCAAACCATCAGGACTTGATGATGAACTTGGCTAAGACCGCTGCTCAACAAGCAGGGAAAGAAGCAAAAAGTGCGACATCTAAAGCTGTTTCTTGCGAACGTGTTATTAAACTCGCTGTTAAGTTCACCGCACAATCTAGAGGGGCGAAGCTAAATCACGTTGCAAATAGAGTTATTATGGATACGCTTTCACTAGCTACACTGGCCAAATCTATGGCTTTTGTATCATCTGATATTGCGATAAATTCTTTGTATCAAGCAACGGATGTAAAACAGCCTTCATAGCAATGTCAAATTATTATGTATGCATTTTAATAATGCAATAAATACGGTGGATATCGAAAGTGTCGTTCTTTATTTGAAATAAATCAAATAGTATCATGGTCTAGTTTAAAAAAAAATTAATGTAAAATTCATATACCTATTTTATTTCATTAAATGAGATTAACTACTGTATGAAGCGCCATCTATTGATAAACATCTGCAAGATCATAATACGATGCTACTATACCATGTTAAAATTATTGCTCCTGTAGCTAACATGCTCATGTTAAAATTGATCATGTAGATGTCGCTATATGTATTTGACTAAGCATTAGAGACTGCCTGCAGTTACCAAAATAAAGATAAAGTTTTTTTATTTATTTATTTATTCTTTATTTGCAACTTATAAAATAAGGTACAAAAAGGCGAAAGTTCATAATTTTTGATTGTAATACTTAGTTAGGTACTTAAATTCACGATAATTAAAATTAAAATTCATAATTAAAATTATAGATAATTAAAATTCACGAGTTTAGCGATTTTATAAATCGAAATCCAGTTGATTCATGTCCAAAAAGATTTTACAAGTAATAACACAAGAAGACATAACATCATTCAATTTAGGCGCTCTAAGAACTTATACAATTTAATCATTCCTATATTAAATATTCCTACTTTCTATTTTCTAATCCTGTTTTTTATGTAACTCCCAACAAATTCACATAGTAAACTAAATTAGGTAAAATGAACAATAACAAAAGTTCAATTCAAAGTTAATCATTGCCACATGGATTGTCTGTGCATCAGATTGAAGTATAACAAAATAATTTATTCTTTTTCGACTGAATATTGCGTAGTTCTAAAAATACATCTGCCAATATCAATGCGAGAAGATCCAAAACTTGATATTGAATCATCATGATCATTTTTTCATCACATCACTGTTTTAACATTTCTTTATTAGACAACTTTTTTCTCTCATATAGAAAAACTGCCTACTAGTCCTACTTCACTTTTTCAAAATGTTGGCAGTTTTCGATTCTTTTGGCAGGTAATTCGATAAGACAGTATTCTCTTCAATATGTTGCTTACTATTTCCACCATTTCCCCAATAAATCCTTAAAATGACGCCCAATGTAGGTACAGAAAAAGTTTATGACTATGGCATCCTACGTTTCTACTACATAGTAACACCGTACATATTCATCAGACTTGTTTCGTAGTATAATAAACATTTATGATTGTGCATTAATATTCGATAGTACTAAACAATAACAGACACTACTAAAGGTCGTCGCCATGACTCGACACTTCAATACATATCGCTCTAATACGTGCTTATCGACCCAACGTGTTTTGCAGAGGTAAGTAGAGATCTTGCGACATCGAATTCTTTTGAGTACAGCAGCTATACCTACACGTTTCTTAATTTGTATTTTATGTGTGCAACACGTTTGTAATTAAAGAAAATCATCTCGAAAATCCCTAATCCCTAATGGATGTTTAAATGAAGTTCCCTTCTTTTTTGAAATAGAGTTCAACGTCAATATATATGGTAGCAGCAAATTGCTTTCCGCCGCATTATTTCTTCTTTCCTCTTTGAAAACCTTGCTTTGGATTAACTTCCAAAAATTATTCGATGTTACAACAGAGACTCATATATAATCATCCCCGCTTTGTAGTGACCCCCAAATAAGGCGCAGCGTACTGAAATGACAGACATATAAATTTGTATAATTTTTAATCTAACACATATATGTATAAATTTCAGTCAATCGAACTACAATCGTCGTCTCTATATAAACCGAATGTTATTAAAGTTTGAATAGAACAACTTTACGGGTAAATACGTAAAGTTGTTCCGATATTATAACACGAATTGAACTAAACATAATTTAATATAATACAAAATTACAGATGCTCAAGTTGCTCCAGTTATATACAGCACTTAGCGAAGTTTGCATTGTATTCATAATTCATTAATTCTAAATTACTTATGTATACCTACTTTTACATCACACTGTTATTGTACATTCAAAACAGAAGGTCGTCCACATTATGTATTTCGAAGTTTTGTGTAATGATATACGAAATACTCGGGTATTTCTAAATAAGTGTTAATAATTTTGAATGAACATTTTAGTTATTTATATCCGGATTGATTGACTGGCAGACCATGAATATCCCTACTAATATTATAAATGCGATTGTAACTCTGTCTGTCTATTGGTCTGCTCGACTTTCAGGCCTAAACCACTGAACAGATTTTAATGAAATTTGGTACAGCTATACATTTGACCTCGGGAAAGGACATATGCTACTTTTTATCGCGAAAAAGGTATTAAAGCGGGAAAAACTTGAGTTCCACGCGGGCGGAGCCGTGGGCACAGCTAGTATTAAATATTTCTATAGATAGTGTGTATGTTGAGATTTGGTACATTGGCTTGAATAGGGCTAAAACGGCTATGAATTTTGTAAGAGTGACTGGCAATTATTACAATTTTTTATTTTTCGAAGAACAATGGAAGCATTTTAGAAATCGTGCTACATTTATACTAATAAAGAATGGAGAAACGATTTTCGGTTGGTGTAATAAAGTTTATAAGTATTAAGATTACTTATTAACAACAGTCCTGCTCTTCGTGAAGTTAAAAATACTTTAAAATGGTATTCGTTTTATGTGAAATACGACAAAAATCATGTAGAAGTACAAAGATAAAGCTAACACGTGAATTGAACATTTAAATATAAATATTAAGTAGGTACATTATCTATTATATTTAATAGTGGGTACTTGTTATGGAAGAAATACCAAAATGTGTAAATGCCCATGCGAATTATTATGCTGCAGGTATGATTGTCGAATTTATAAATAAATTATAAAATTTTCCATTTAATATTAAGAACTTATATTAAATAAGGATTGGATTAAGAAATGAGGTAATAAAAACAAAAATGAATTAAAAAAACCTTGTTAATTGCAAAAACGTAATTCCGTGTTTGAAAGTAAAAACCATCGAATAAGAAATCTTTGCGAAAAAGCAAAATTCTCGAGTTTTCTTTATAATATAAACAGTAAATAATTAGACTTCTAATTTGCACATTTTATTTAGCAATTAATTTAAAGAATGTACAGTACCTACCTATTATAACTACCCGTATTTATTACGATTTCAAAATTCAAAACATTTAAATACGATTATACTAAATGATGATCGAGATTTGATGCGTAAATCGGTACACGGTCAGTCACGAGTAGTGGCTTGTTTACAGCAATAAGAATAGGATACTCATTTTGGATTCAATATTTGTACTAAACAGGGTTAAGGCGAATCGTTAACATACGTGGAGTATGTTAGCCACTACCTCATTATGTATGTTAACGAAGTTTTTGCACATAGTACAAATAAACTGACTTAACATCACTTCGTAATATCCGGTATATAGAATAACTAATTAAGTAAATCGACGTAATCAGACGCGCAGTGTAGATAGATAATGAGTGTGCAAGTAGGTTTGTACATAGGTAGGTACATTTTTGTTCCTGTACAATGTTTCGATTTTATTAAATAAATTTTCTAAGAGGTGGAATAACTTAAAAGATGGACAGGAAGTACGTATATTGGATTTTTATAATTTACCATAAGCACTCTGTTCATAGACTATGGATTACATGAAAAGCAGTGTTTACATTAAAGAAATAAAAAAGGCCAAGTGCGAGTCAGACTCGCGGACGACGGGTTCCGTATCTTTAAAAGAAAAACACGTTTGTTGTATTTGAGCTCCCCTTTAATACCTATTTAGGTTATTTTTAGTTCGTTAATTATTTTGATAGATAATACAACTAAATATTCTGTAAAAATGTTAAGCGTTTACCTGTTACCGTTATTAATATTGAGCAAAAGATACAGAAACGAAAAATACGAAAAAAACAGGTTTGTTGTATGGGGCCCCCCCTTAATATATTTTTTTACTTTTAGTATCTTTTAGTGGCAACGAAAATACATAATTTGTGAAAATTTCAGCTTTCTAGCTATTATGGTTTATGAGATACAGCCTGGTGACAGATATGTAGACAGACAGACAGACAGCGGAGACTTAGTATTAGGGTCTCGTTTTTATCTTTTAGGTACCGCACCCTAAAAAAATGTAATGTCTATTCAGTAATACTTTGAGTAAATCTGTGTACACTAACATTCACATCTAAAGTTTCAAAGTAGATAATGTCGAATATAATGCAATCTGAAGTCACATTTTGAATAGATGGATGGATGGGTGCGTAGATCTTAAGATAATTTCAAAATAATTCGTTTAATTGTGTTATAAAGTAAGATATATACCAATTATTAGTTATCATTATCACGTATATCACCAGAAATCGGTTGTGGTATATTGATAGCTAATAGATAACTAAACCAAGGGATATTCATAATATCATTATGATGTTATCTGTTTACTTACGTATTCTTATAGTGACAAATGAATTAAATGAAGTTTCAGTGGATTTTTTTTCGCTATCATGAAATATGTTTATAATTTTTTTTAGATACTTGCTCTTATAATGTATGTAGAGGTAACACATAAAGATATCTTGAGACATTTCCACACACAGTCATCTGATAACAATCAAGGTATTCGTAGAAGCTGTTCTTGTTTTACACATAACTAATAATAATCTACATATAGGTACATGTTTTCTAAATACGTAATTACCTAAAATGGTCATTTTACACTCAGTCACAAAACAAATACTCGAGTTCACCACACAATATTTTGTGCGAATGTTAGTCGAACCCACGCCCACTTGATCACTCGGCAGTTAGTTTCACTGACCACTGGACCAACGGACCAGCCGTACGAATATTACAAAATAGACATTTTTAATGCAACAAAGGGCTTTCAAAATACATTCTATAGCCAGTAGTAACTGAATAAATAGATAATGACAATCAATAAATAAAATTTGTTGTACGAAAAGACGACCTTCAGAGCATTTTGTCAATTTGCTTTGTGTTCGTATTTAATTTAATATTTGCGACGCATTGCTGATGTATATGGCATGTAAACTGAACGACTGACGTTCTGCTTTGTAGTTTGACGCATTGAATTATTTACAATTTAATGTACCTCTGTTTTTCTATTTTTGTTTGCTGCTAGTATTATGTATTCATAACAGCGATTGTTTAAATACCTACTTGTCAATACGTTTGTCTATCCATTAGAATTGAGATGAATCTCTTGCATGTATTAAATAAATTGCATGGAATATGCTCAGTTACTGGTTAGTTATCACAAAACGTAATTAAAACTCCTATAAGAATCAGTCAATCTGGGCAACTTTGACGTAGTAATAAGATATTTTACTGGTAATTTTTTGGAGCTTCAGATCAATAGACACAAATGCTTCAATATTTTATACTGGCGCACTAACATTTGTGGGCTCATTGGCCTTAAGTTTCCTTACCTAATTGGGTAATTGTGACACATAGCTAGATATGGGTTGGTAAATGTATAAGTAATGTATAAGTAATTGTTGTAAGTTGTAACTGTATAAGTTAAATGATTAATAAAACAATATGTATTAAATAAATTGATAATTAAAGCCTGTACTACAATTAAATTTT
>DWGJ01005693.1:0-10150 GCA_018246895.1 Aspitha aspitha aspitha | reverse complement strand
AATATTATAGATAACCAGTCATGTTAAATATATAGCATGCAGATAAACTAATACAATATGAAATATGTTCACCACACTTAGTGTTCATTAATGGCGTTAGATTGACTTTGTAGATATGTAAAGTAAATAACACTTTTGAAGACTAGATAATATTTAAATTGCTTCCTTTCTTCGCTTGCTTCATATTTTCGCTTATAAATAACGATAATGTATGAGGTAGAGATAAGATCTGTAGAGATACTAATGAAGGAAGCCAGCCGGACAGGCAGCGGGCGGCTAATCGGCACTCTGTCACGTTGCCGTCACGCGCAGCCCGGCACGCGCCGCGGTACGTGGAGTGCCGTGCACTAGGGATGTTAGGGATACGAAATTTCGGATACGGATATAGGAATAATCATAATACCCGATACGGATACGGATATAGGAATAATTATAATACCGGATTCGGATACGGATATGAAATTATTTCCGATTATCTGTTACTTTCCGACAGTTTCGGTTATGGATACTAAATTTATAAGGAATTTCAAAAGTCAAAAGAATTCTCAAATTATTCCAAACTTTTATATCAGATTCGGTTACGGTTACGGATAGATTTTTATATCGAATATCCGATTGTTTCGGTTACGGTTATGGAGCTCCTTAACATCCCTACCGTGCACCAACCCTACGGGATCTATCACTAAACGGAAATGCAAGGTATAATCTTACCATATGTATTAAATTTCAATGTACATATATGTACAAGTTTTCTTTCACACGACGCTGCTCCTAAATTTGTTCTCATTGTGGACGATTTTAATAAATTATACAATATTTGTACTGTTAATAACACAGTACGGTATTAAGGGTAACTTCATGTTTATAGCAATAATTTTGAAGTACAATAAGACTCGTAAAAGACGCGTTTTTGATGAACCGTCGTAAAGACTGCTAATTCTGATTGTGTTTTGTTCATGCGCATTATCTTATTCCAGAGTCATCATACTCGTAAACTGAAATGGAAGTTTTAAAAGTAAAGTTTTATTTAAACAAATTTAGTTATATTTTGTTAATTTACGACGCTTTATTAATAATTTTAAAGAGTTTACTTAACATAGGTTCACTTTAAGGAGCATTCTAGAAATGTTCAATTACCTACTAAAAATAATAACAAATAGGTACTGAAAAAACATTCAATTACAAACGTTCGTAATATACATAAGAATGGTGTAAATTTACAATGATAAATCGGGTTGACTGTTTATTCGATTTGTACCTATAGAGTTGTAGATGAGCTGAACAACACTCTGTCACGTAGCCCTTTTTTTTGTTTGAAGAGAGTAGCATACGAGCAGGCAGTAGTCACAAGTGGCCGCTGCCGCCCATGGACATCTGCTACCGACTCCTAACATGACATACGCGCAGACCTGTATAGTCGGTTCAAAAAGTAATGGAATAATAAATTATGGATTATATGTCGCATTTATTAATGTAAATGTTCAAATATTATATGTTTTTTTTTATAATACTGCTAAAGCAAAATTTACTATTCATAACTATCGACAAAATAAAACCAGTGTTTTACTTTTTTTAATATTCTAGTTTTTATTTAATTGACTTACCAACACATACAAATATTTATACATACATAATATATCGACAGTGTAAGGCTATCCAATCGTTGTGCGAACCATTTACACAGTACCTACTGTGGTGCTTTAAGTAGCTATAGCGTTTTTACGCTCAACAACCGTAAAATGATTGAGTTAATCAAGAATCGATAATACCAACATCCCGAACACGCACTTTGTACGACTGATGTGCTAAACGTAAAAACTGTTTTCAGAAATAATAAACAAAACAAAATTTTTTTAAAGATACAGTACCTACCAATTCCTAAAAGACGATAAAACATCAATAACTTCAAATAAAATCGGAATGTAGCCTACATAACACTTTTTAAGCAACAAAGTTCCTAATAAGAAAAGAAAAAAGCGTGTTAAAAAGATTTCAAACTTGACATTTAATTTAAGACTCAAAAAGTTTGCAATCGAATATTATATTCGTAGCTGAGAATTACGTAATAAAATAAAGAGTATGATGTGATGTAACTTTCGGATTCACGTGAACGTTGGGTATTTTTAACTTCAAATTGAGTTTCATCATTTAAAAGTTGATTGAAGCTCAGCTTATTTTAGACTTGTTACGTAATCTCGCTAATATTACCGTAGAAAGTGCCCCGTTGACTGCTATTAGGTAAAGTTACGAAATTAGATGAATATCAAGTTAGCGAACTTTTTCAAAACATTGAACTTCTTTTTTCCTTTGTTGCCAAAACAAACAAAGAACATTATGGAAAGTTTTTAAGGACAGGAATAACCTCTTTCACAGGCTTGACCTTTTGTCCATGGGGCTTGCAATCGTTATTCAAGTATACGAATTTAGTTCTTTGTAATGACGTAGCTTACGGGAGGTCTTATATCAATAGGAACGCCTTCTAAACTCTCTTTGATGATAATAATCGATATTTGTGTTCGATTGTAAGCAGTACAATACATCGGGTGACTCGTTTGAAAAACAGGTGTCGGTTAGCTGAAAATTTTGGTAGGTACTTAGAATAGAAAAAAATCTTTTGATATGTTTATCAACCCTTTAGATTTGGGGGCGGGCTTTTGAAATGTGAACAATGTTGGTTTTGAGAATGGGGTTTTCGATGATAATCGTTAAAAAGCCTGAGGTTACTGACAGGTGAGATGTCAACCGATAGATTGTTGGAACTGTTGATATGAATAGTTTGTGGTGGTTTCGGTAAGTTGACCCGACAAGATACCAGATATTGATGTAGTGTGTATTGACTTGGAAGCGGAGGTGGTTTTTATGGGTAGTTTTAGGTACTGGAGGTTTTTATACGCTACTGTGTTTTGAGCGCATATTTATAATCTGTTTACAAGTTCATTTTTTACTTGACAATGTATTGTACCTGTTAATATGGTTTATTTATTTTGATTGTTATGTTAATGAATCTGATGTAATAATATTAGGGAATAGATTCCTATAAGCCGCCTGCCGAGCCTTATGAACGATGTCTCAAAAAGTTGTTGGATTCCGAATGCTCAGGATCTGGATATATATATTACTTTTAGACATTTATAGCTACATATTTACGTTGGTTCGCTTAAATTATCTAACATTTCCACAACAGTAACGAGCAGGAATAAATACGCCGGTGCGCCATCTTGGAACAAATGAACGAAGAGCGTGGAAAATTACCACGACACGTTTGTGTCGCCTTCATTGGATGCGTTTGTTATTACCACGACCTATACATGTCACTTTTTATATCTATATCTTTTACTTTTTGTTTGATACATAACATACTAAAAAGATAATCATCATTATATTTATGTGATACCTCCTGGTGTCAAGATACTATAACTGTGCATACTACAAAAGTTTAAGTGGATACAATAGAAAATATTGGAATGTAACGAGATCATTTTACCGTTCTCTTAAAGATATTTTATCTGTACTTTCGCGTACATTAAAGAAGAATTCCATTCGGAAACACAGCACATACACGATTTAAACGCGGATTTTCAGTGCATCCAAATAGAACAGTGCAGCTAAGTGAAATAGGATTGAGAAAATCTCGCACTGCTCCGGTATTAAAACAAGTGGGGCCTACAAAAGCGATACTCTAAAAAATGCACTGGAAAATACATCGCGAAGTTCTGTTGAAAGTGAGGTAACGCACGTAGCGTTGCAACTAACCAACCGTGGAGGTAAGGAACGGGCGGAAGTCGGAAGAGGCAGCGGGTAGAACCGCGACTAATTTAGCGAACCGCGTCATCTGTTGTTCTGGCGATCGCGTGACCATGTCGTGTACCTACTACCTATGTATATGTAGTGTGTTATAATATTCTGGTATTTGTTAGCTTAATATTTAAGTTTTCTATGTATACAGTGTTATACAACATCGTGTTTTGTTTTATTCGGTGCTTGAAATATTACAATGCAATTACATTTATCGGCAAATTTGTTTAGATTTTTGTACTGTGGTTTCAGATGCGTAACAGTCCTAAGAAGCGATCTGTAAAGACACTATCTTATCAGTTCTTTTGTGTTATTTTATTTACTAACTAACCAACTCTGCAAACGTCTTGCCATATAAATTATTCCACACCTTAGGTTATATTATTGCATTTTTATTTGGCATTCCTATTTTTTTGAAAATGTGATATAGCTTACGTTAGTCAGTGAAGATGCAGCTTTCTAATGGTTAAAGAATTTTTGAAATCGGTCCAGTAGTTTTTGTGTGAAAATATTATAAACATACAAACGTTTCCTCTTTGTAACATTAATATAGATGTGAAATGCGAAATCCGGCATCAAAAGCAAACACATTTTCTCGTGTATTAGTGGTCCGCTGTTCGCTTTCGGATTACGGCGCGGCTTCAGCGCTGAATAGCCAGTGTCGGCAAGGCGAGCGCCTACTGCTGCATATTTATGAACCGCCTCAAACACTATAAATAGTTGATACGAGCCGCGACCTCGCTCGTAATGGAGTAAATACAACAGACGAGTCTCTGTAATTTGCCCTGGATGACAAACACCGCTGACACATGAAAAATACACGGCGAAGTGACTTTTTTCAGCAACAGCCTCCGTTCGCTGTCTATCTACACACGCTACACAAGTATGAAATCATTAATTGGACGACACGAATCGTCTGAATTTCCTTTGAACTTTTAAGATATATATTATCTGTGTTATGTTATTTTTACACCTACATTTATATTGCAAAACGCTAAGTAACATACATCGGTATAACGTGTGTTCCTTATAAAAAGAATTGCTGGTTCAATTAATGTCCACTGTATATTGTTCACATATGTATACCTACACATATATATTACTATTAGGCCTGCTGTGCAGCATCGCAGTAAACATATCCGCTGTTTCAGACACGATACATAAAGCCGGTAAACGTCGGGCCGACCTGCCGAGCCCACTTCGCCGACGCCTGTGCCGACCGATATAGCTTAGATAAACGCGCACATAACTATGCAAACTACTTCTCCGAAGACAACCACCGCGCGGAACGTCTTATCATCCGAAGCAGCGCATTCAAATGCAAACTTTAAAGCTTACGCATTAAAGTTCCATTTGCGTCTTCTGAGCGGCGAATGTAATATTCACTAAGGTCGTACCGCTCCGCACAGTCCACCATTAGCTAGGTACATACCTGTAAGTGTGGTGGGAACGCCATGTGAATACGGTATGGGCGTTGTAGTGAGCCTAAAAAATTAAAGCCGCCGACGATACTTAGAATGCTAAATAAAGATTTGAATGGTTCGGAACGCTCTCCGCAACGCGATGTCGACTTAGGCGTGTCACGTCTGCGGGTTAATTTTTTTCGGTTCGAAAGTCGAACGTGCTCGGCGACTTCCTTTCAATGTAAAGTGGAATCGATTAATGAGCCCCAGTTTCAAATCGGAGTCGGGTCACACACCTATTTACCTTTTATCGGAACCGCTCGTCAATAACATTAGCATCGCGAGAATTTTCGATAGGTATGCTGATTTAAAATTTTGTCCGTGCACTTAACGTGGGCAACAATAAAAATCGGCGGTAACGCGCTACCGGGATTTATGGCTTCCTATAAATCTGTTTTCACTTCGCTCCCGGGAGGCTAATGCTCGTGAATGTCCAATAACATAATTTGGAAGAGACAGAGGACAGCGTCCGGGCGACGTTCGCAGCGTTGCAAACGAAATCAATTTTCTGGGGGTCGTGAATGCGAGTGTACAATTCCGCTTTATCTGCGGACGGCGTTGGCGGTCGCCGGTTCCGGGGTTCAATGGACAGCGGGCGAAGCGGCGAGTGTGAATTTTAGTGAGGTGCGCGGGTTTTGCAGTACGAGTCAACTGGGCAGTGGCTGGCCGTACGTGCTAATCTGCGTGGAGTGTCGCGTGTGATTGGGCAGACGTCGATGTCCAATTTTCCGGTGGCGGCGACTGCATTAGTTGGACACACAACGACCGCCCGCCGGCTAACGGATATATTTGAATACCTTTGCACGAATAGAAATAATAAACCACCATTCTGAGCTACGTACCTACTCCGGTTTACGGGTTAGCGCCTCGTTATATTCAACTCAAATCGGGTACTTTAATTATAATCTACATATTATGGTAAATATACCTAATAATTAACAGAAAGTTCGTCACATTAAGATGTTAAAAAGATAGACCTGAAAAATATGTTCATTAATACAATAACTAAACTAGAGATCGTTCAGAGATGTAAATTCGACCATAAATTTTAAATTTTATTAAATACATTCCAAAATGTTATTATTGGTAACATTAAAGTGGTTTGTGCGTATATATGTATTTTATGTGATTATACCTCATATCAACACTTTTCTGTACACTTTGATTTCTAGGATCTTGTCGCCTACCTTCAATCTGTCACTATCGCCATAGGTTGACTAGTCGAGAATGCCACTAGGCGTTAAGTCTGCAATTTGTATAAACTTTCGGTGTTACAAATAAATAAATAAATAAATAAAGCTCTTTACCAGTTGCCAAGAAAAAAGAAGAAAAGAAAAATCACTTTACAAATACAGAAGAAAAACGTACTAAACTATTTTGCCTTTGCCTATTTATATATAAACACTTCAACATATTGTTTGTATACAAGAAGCTAAAAAAACTCATGTATCACCAAGAAGAACACCAAAAAACGCCCTAACTAAGGCGTTTTTATGCAACATCCGGGCTCAAATGACTGACTAAAATATTATTTATTTCAGCAATGAAACACGCCATATCGGATATAAAAGCCGGACAAAAATAACACCAGCTATAGGAGATTACGACTTATGTGTATGTATAAGAATTACAAAACGATTGATTACGAACAGTTACCCTGAAATTAACTGGCCGACTTTCCCAAAAAAACTTTGGAGGAACCTTAATGTCAATTTGTATTCACAAATACATAAATCGAGCTAGAATAAACAGAGTGGCGCAGCATCTCTCTAATGATTGTTTGCGGAAGGGGCTAGTTGCCGGTAATGCAATATTAATGCAATTCATTAAACGCTCAATTCAAGTGTAGTGCCCCTTCGGCGTGCTTGTTACGGAATGTTATTTGATTTACTTTCGCATTTTATTTAGGGAGAAATAGTCTTTTTGATAGAGCGTAATTCCTGTGTTTTCAAAACGCGTTTTATGATACTAGCACGGTGTCTAAGTTTTTAAGTAAGGTTTATGGTATAAATTAAAAATACTATAAGATTTATAAACAATGTGTCAAGATAAGCTTGTAATACTTATACGTAAATATTAGTATCACTTATACATTTCTATATGTAATACAAACAGGAATAGCTTTTAAACACTTACGGCGTTAATAAATGTGCTGAAAAAACATACGCCATTGAAAACGTACAAATCATAACATAGCCCGGGGCGCCTGGAATTAATCTTGGCAAAATCGAGATCGCCTGCGGGCCCCATTATACCGTTGAGTAAAAATATATGAGGCGGAGGAAAAGAAACCAAACATATGCCGGGTAAATATTTGGAGTGGCGACGCGGTCGGCGCGCCCCGCTCCGTTACGTCACATTGTTCAGCGATCGATTAGCCCTGGCTGTGACGTCGCGCGTTCTAAAACAGCGCCGTCTCCTCCGCATAACTTATTGCGACTGTTATGTAATCGGTCAACTTTTCGTCACATTCTTCACCTGGTCACGTTTCGTTTGATAACGTCCGAACCTTCTCGATCATAAACAAAACCCGTACAAATTTCAAACTTTACTCCTGTTATGCTTGCATTATTTCACATTTTGTTGGGAAGAATTTAGAACGATTGAGGCGTAATAGGAATCGTAATCGACTTCACCGTGAGAACCACTCGCCGATATGACTCCCTGATCCAGAAAAATATGCTTTCTACAAAAAAATAAACCTCCAATTGCCGGCCCGGGGGTGTATAATAGTGATTGAACTAACCTGTCAGCCCCATGTTAAGTGGTTTTGAAGGAACCTCACGGCTATTGTCCGGATAACCAGTAGCGTGTTTTCTCGGTAAATGTTTGAATTGGTACCGGTGTATTTATTGATATAATATACGGAAGACTACAATAAATGTGTGTTTGCGTTAAAAATTTCGCCGATTCGTGGGATATTTTTATAGGACGACTTATCCGTTTTTAGTTTTGGCATTTGGTCGAAAGTGCAAAGAATATTAACCTACCATTGTAGTACCAACTACATTATAATCAACAGCATTTAAAAGGTATACGATATGTGATTGAGTCAGCAGTCAGTAATGATGATAAGTTGAATACGCTCGCAAATGTGAACTCAGATGTGCCGAGCGTATGTTGATATAAATCATCTGCGTGAATGAGTAAAAAATGGACGTCCCTTTTGCAACACCGCCCATCGTCGAACGACTATTCGATTTATCATCGAGCACTGTATTCGCATTCGACATCAACTCTCAATTTCACTCGAGACGCAAGTCGCATCCAAACGATTCAATCGCGCATATGTACGAGTATGTTCCTTTGTCCGCTCTGACAATAGCGCGCCAGTACTGCGTGCTATTCAACAACCGCAAAAGTCTGTTTTCGCTAAACTCCTTGTGTGCTGTAACATTGACCTATTGAACCAACAGGTGAATCTCACAAAGCGTTTGTTTGGGTGTCTCCGCTGAATTAACGCCCTTTGCCCGTTCATGTTCTTGTATGGTTGCGCGCTGCTCATTATTTCGCGATGTTATTGTCAGAAAACGATACATATTGAAGTATTTATAGAATATAACGATTCTTTGAACGCATTTGTCACCACAGTTACACTCTATATACTTTTGAAAACAGTACTGTGCTCTAGAGAGTTATGTAATGAATACTTTTTTCTGCTTTGTCCTAACTACTTATCAGTTGTCAGTTTCTTAAGCTTATCAGGCGGGTAAAGAGGGGTTTGGAGTACACAAATATACACAAATATCAGAATATAGACAGGTAAATCTGTTTTAGATTACTGTGTGTTTGTAAAGTTCTTATCGAGACCACTAGAAGACGGGTAATACCTAGTGTACATAGACATAACAATGGGACCTTACATCTTCCAGATAAACATGAATGTTGTTACTCAATACCTATGGACTTCGACACAATTTGAGAGCTCACCACGGTGCTTGGCGAAAACAAGAGATTTTTCATGGAAAAGTCTTATGCTATTCACTTGTAAAACGCCATTGATTGGCATTGCAATAAATCAGTGTATAAATCTATTAAAACATGCGTATACTCGGTATACTTATTGAAAATGATAATAATTACAGTGATGGGTACAGTATATGTATAAGTAATATAC
Source organism: Aspitha aspitha aspitha (assembly GCA_018246895.1). NCBI lineage: Eukaryota > Metazoa > Arthropoda > Insecta > Lepidoptera > Hesperiidae > Aspitha > Aspitha aspitha. The sequence goes on along the minus strand of DWGJ01005693.1, from coordinate 775 downwards.
CTATGTACCTATATACATATAAATTATATAGCATATAATGTTACAATTTTTATCTAACTTTTTTAAATCATACCCGTAACGAAAATTATTAGCAGGAACGATTCAATGAATTAAATCGATTTATCATCAACGTTGCACGATCAATATCGCAGTTCACTTCCCGCCACATACCTACATACATATGTATGATTGAACCGGGTGGTGCAGACGCATTACCTATTAATTAATAGTTCCACGCTAATTACGCAACACAAGTACGGACACGACCGGCGAATACCACAAAGGGTTATATATCTATGTAATAGATCGGCCGAAATATAGATTCTCCGTGCACAAGCATACGTATTTGTGTCTATAGAACATTGGTAGGAGCACAGGTCGGTACGAACGCGCGGCGCATTCAAGACATTGATCTTGCCTCACAATGCTTTGTCCTGGTCAGTGACTGGCGACTGGTGAATGGCCTCTCAAAGGAGACTCGCATGTACCTACGGTACAAACTGTATTTCTGTGACAAACAAACATATCAACGTTTTATGAGGATGTTGCGTTTAGTTTGCGTATTGTGTTGTGAATTTGTGTGCGTGCAGACTGACGCTTATATTGATGCCTACGTAACTGAAAAGTCAGAGTTCCTGACTAGATTGACATTGGAGGGTTGAAACAAAAGCTTAATATCTAGAGTATTTGTCGAATCGAAAACGATAAAATCATGTTTTAAATTTGTACGCCGTAAAAGGCAAAATATGGAGTGAACTAACAATTCTACAACATC